>WOVY01011800.1:0-55637 GCA_013436015.1 Rhipicephalus annulatus
GTGCTTCAGAAACGCGGGACACAGAGGTTCAAAGCTTGAGCCTTGAAAGTGCATAAGTGTTACACGTTTTTTTTTGCTCCAGAGTCTGTCCACCAAGGCACACAGTGGCTCGTCGACACCGTTGCCTTGCTGCAGTGCTTACTGAACCAAGTTTATAAATAAGCTGGTGCTATCATGCTCAAAGTAGTCGGCGGTGAAACATCGTTGGTACATGCGGAAGGGGTATGACTAGAACATTGAGCTGCCACGCGCTAACACGAAGCAAAAGTCGAAGCACATAACTGCGTACGGGACACTCCGACGCTCGGTTCGGTAAGTTTCTTCACTGCGTGGCGGTACGCAATCTCGGACGCCAAGCTTTAATTGCGTCATGCCGCCTCACTTATCTTGAGCTCTAACAGACGGCGGCCGGTCCCCGCTTCTCCAACAAAGAGCGTGAAGTGAGAGAGAATGTGTGAAAGATATAAGGCGCGTTCGGACACAATCCAGCATTTGTCTTATTAGCTCATCAAAAAGTCAAAGGTCCGACGTCCGGTGGAGGAACATTTATTGTATATATTCTCTTTCTTCTCACTTGATAGCGTTATTTTACAACGTCATAATCGTGACGGAAACACATCAATAAAGCCTTGGTGGATCCTGCCACAAACATTTCCGTAATGAAAAAAAAAATCGACAGATCACATGTACCTTGGGAATCCTTGTCATGCGATGCATGCAGAGGGAAAGTGACTGGGTAGAAATTTTTCTTATCGAGTGAAACGTTACGAAATGACTGTAAAGATTTGTGCGAACGTTCTACCCACCGACACAGGCTAAACAGTCGCATGTTTACTCTTGCGTAGCAATGCTAACAGCAGCATGTGTACTGGCAACATCTTGGAAACAGTAAGTTCATATGTAGCGCCTAAATTATCGAGGATGGTGGCCCTGTGCACTGCTAGATATATGAGCTTCAGTGGATGGCGCTTCACATCAATTGTCGCCAATCCGACGTGAGGGCTTCATGATAGGAGCACTTATGCACTGTTTATAAGATTTGGTAGCTGGCACTGCAACCACAATTGACATTGCACACTTTTGCGGTCTCTGCAAACCAGTTCCGGGACCTGGCGGTGTTTGTGTTAAAATACTTGACAGCCACGTAGAATGCTCGTGTTCGGTTCTTTCTGAGACATGATATTTATTTGTGCGTCCGTTGGTCAACGCTGCCAATGCCAGCTTTTAGGGATGAAGCTTTTCAGGGCCGACCTAGCTGTCGTCCATCAAGCCCCACAAAACCCAAAGAGAAAATGAACTCTGCACAACGAAAAAAAATTATAAACATGTGTCAACAACCAAAATTATCTCTAATTACCTACACGACAGCGCAATACATGATCAGCCGTGCCGTCCATCTGCCCGGCCATCCACATCTGCCCATCCCTCCATTCATCCGCGCGTGCAGTCATTCGTCCATCCATCAGCCCGCGCATCTTTCAGTCCCTTCATTCGTGCGTCCTTCCGTGCGTTCGTCACACTAGTCGGCGACTCCAACATAGATATTTTCGAGCTCAAGACCTGTGCTTCGTCCACTGGTCGTCATTCACTTCGTGTAGATGCACTGGTCCTTCCTAACGCTCTCAGAATAAAATTATTATTTTTGCTCGTGCAGTTTCTTTGTTATTATAAATGCTCAATCACCTCCAGTGCATTGCGCTTAACTACGATTGAACCTAACCCAACGTGACGGCTGTACCGTAGGAATACATATGTAATGTTTATTATAGGGGTACGGCAGAGTTACCCCGCCAAAAATCAACTTTACAATGTTGGAACCCAAAAATCTACTGTACTTTGAGGAACAAACCTGTAAAAGCCAGACGTCGACCGTCCACTCCAAGGGGTTTAAATGCTACGCTGAAGTGCGCCGCGCACCCTCTGACGTAAGCAGTATACGCACGTTAAGATTTTCTTTTCTCAAATTGTGTTTATTATTAATTTTTCAAATGCAATGTGCCTTTCTCATAGCGTACAGAATTCATTACGATAAAATTTCGTACGCGTGAGCTGTAACATGTTAGAAACAATTACTTAAAAAAGATTGCCGAGTTCATGAAAAGTAACGTTGTAAAATTACACAACAATACGCACCCTGCCTGGCCTTTTGCACGTAGTAGGATTTTTTTTAAGCAAACTTCAAGAAAATTGTAATATTTTTAGCTCAGATGTAACATATACGTGCTTTCAATCATGAAAGGCTAAAGATCATTACGTTCAATTCAGTGGTTGCAAAAAAAAGGGTACAATAAATAGGTAAACCCACATAAAAATTTGGCAGTAGATCAAAGAAAGAATAAACAACCCTAGGCATAAAAAAAGATGTCTGTTGATACCCATCGGCATTTTCGTGAGCGCGTAAACGTTCGCGGGAATACTTTCAGCTGTTTGTAATATGATATGGTAAAACCGATATATACCATTCACCCTACCATACCGCCTTAAATTGAATAGCCATCACTGCATTCCCAAATATATGTTTCACAAACATCGCAGTCTATTTAAAAAGCAGTTGCTATACCGGGCGTGGCTCTCTGGCAGAATACTTTACTGCCACGCAGAATGCGGAGGTTCGATTTTTCCTCCGTACTCTAACATCTTTTTCTCTACATTCAGCGGGTCGACGTGAGCGATCTTTGCTTTTTAAAGACGAAAGTCTTTCTTGGGGACCTCCGACGAAAAAAAATTTGGTCTGTCTGTCTGTCTGTCTGTCTGTCTGTCTGTACATTTGTCTCTTTGTCCGCCCTAACAATACCTCAAACGGCGCCAAACGGCCAACGCCATCCGCAGCGCCCACCAATATTGCTCAAGTTTTAGCGTTCATAGTTGTGCGATTGTCAATTAAAAAGCAGTTATTGCGCATATCCGAGGCGCCACAACAACAATTCGATATTTTCTATGTCTGCCTTTATACTAGAACAGGCACACAAGAGTAAATCTAAGGGTTTTAGCGTTTATTCGCGCTGCGCTGACAGTGCAACGCGATGATCAAAAGGGTGTTTCCAACGCTTTGCTACGACGTCACAGGTGTGGCACCTGCCCGTCGCTTTTCGTTCGACACCTTATCACCTCCGAGACTGGCGCGCATCTTTCTCCGCAGGCAGCACGCCTTCGTTTTCGAAGATAACTGCCAGATGGCACTTGTGTCTAACGTGCCTAGATGCGCCCGTTCGCCTCCGCCACACACTCGAGGCACTCTAACACAGCGCCTGCAGATTACCATTCAGAGATTTGCTTGCGCAGAACATCAAATAAACGTTTTGTTCATTCTCTCCAGACGCAAGAACGACATTTACAGTGCAGCATGCAGATTTGGGCCAATTTTTGTGTGTGCATAAAATGCGTCTGCCACATGTGTCCTTGTTCATCATTTCCTTAGCTGCGAAGTGATGGTGTACTGTAGACGCATCGCAGAGCGCAGGCCACGCGCTCGGATGTGGTAATGGTGGTTAGGAGAAGAAGAAGGCACCTAATTTCTGCAGCCCGGTTGGGAGCACGGCGCAGTAGACGGACCAGTACGCTGTAAATTTTTATAAGGAACATGCAAGTGGGTGGCCTGCGTGTTTCGCCGGCTACTTGTAGCGCGAACAAGCGGGATTTAGAGCAACCACAACTTCTTTCCACGTCATCTCGTGGCGAGTAAAACAGGCAGTCACCGGCGGCAAGATTGCAACCCCTCCCTCTTCAAGGCAATTACGCACGAGGCCAGGCATGGCCTCTCGTCACCTACAATAGTTTATCACACTTGTGCGTTAATTGATTGACTGATATGTTGAATTTAACATCCCAAAACCACCATACGATTATAAGGGACGCCGTAGTGGAGGGCTCCGGAAAATTCGACCACCTAGGGTTCTTTAACGTGCACCCAAATCTGAGCACACGGGCCTACATCATTTCCGCCCCCAGCGAGTATGCAGCCGCTGCCACTGGGACTCGATCCCGCGACCTGCGGTCAGCAGCTGAGTACCTTAGCCACGATACCACTGGGGCGGGGCAAAACTTGCGCGTTGCTTTCGCTCTCGCCGCTCGCGCCAACACTTATTCAATTGCCTTGAAAGAAACTGCACTCATAGTAACATAATCGTGCTTTGAAATGCAAAGGAAGTGTTTCTACCGATTCCATTTTATATTTAGATATTGAAGGTGCACCGCGTTTGCGACAGGAGGGACGGATTCGTGTCGGATATGTGCTAATACCAGAACAGAATACAAAGCACATGTAGTGCTTAACAGACAGATGGCAACGTGTGTTCTCGAATCACTTAAAAACGAGTGTATATATACACCGCCCTTCTTAATGAATGGCTCAACATTAGTCGAGACGTAACAGATCAAATTGAGTAGCGCGGGCCAGAAACCCGCCGAGTGAATGGTATGGCGGCGCCATCTCTTATCGATATTGCGACGCATGCTTGGTATCCTGAAAGCGGCATATTTATTTTCTTAAGAACCGACATCTCGTTTCCTGTGGCCCTCTGCGGTTAAGTACGCGATGACTAGACTTCACAAATATAAAGCGTAGTATAAAAAAAACACAGGAAAATGGGTTGATATATATATATGACAAAAATAGCATACATTAACAAGCGCGCAGTAGAGGCAGCGCGCTCATGTGGCAACTGTTAAACATTCGAAAGCGTGTTTTTTTAACCGTTGTGATGAAGTCGTAAACCGCAATTATAGATAAATATCTGAAATTACACGTAGAAGAGCATACCATTTAGGACTGCCCGAAGAAGCAAACCTAAAGAAAGCGCCAGATCGTCAATGACCGACGACAACAGCCACAAAGAAAACAACCGACGCAGGAAAAAAGGGCAACACCACAAAGCTTCCTCCTGTTCCCCCCTCCCCACGCGCTTTTTTTTGTTCAGCGTTGCGTTGTTTTCGTTGCTGATATTCATCTTCTATGTCCTATACTAGCTTCACCTGTATTTAACGCATGTAGGGAGCAGTAAATGATGTGATTGATTTATTTGTGGCGTTTAACGTCCCAAAACCACCATATGATTATGAGAGACGCCGTAGTGGAGGGCTCCGGAACTTTTGACCACCTGGGGTTCTTTAACGTGCACCCAAATCTGAGTACACGGGCCTACAACATTTCTGCCTCCATCGGAAATGCAGCCGCCACAGCCGGATTTGATCCCGCGACCTGCGGGTAAGCAGCCGAGTACCTTAGCCACTAGACCACCGTGGCGGGGCGCAGTAAATGATGTGTATGTACTAAATCGCTTCCTAGTTTCAATCGTTGCGAGCTACACTGTCTACTACGTAATATTTAACAATTGGCAGCGCAGTGTCTCTAACGGTCGCCATATACTTTCTATAGTGTGCTTATCGTATCGCAGCGCGAGAACGTAGCAACACAGCAATTTCCCCGCGCAGGAAAACCTCTACCCAACCTTCGCGAATTTAGATGCTTCAGGTCACGTGCATAGTTTACTCGGAAATGAAGTAACTTGTGCTCAGAAGCCTAAGGAGACAGACGCACGTGGGATTAAAAAACAGCGCTGCAGCTAATAGGACAAAAGTTAGGGAGGGCACACGTTACCAAGTAACATGACATGCGCAAACTATCAGAAGTGTTGCAGCTCTGGCGAGCTGGTCATCAGTGAACTTGGGTTGTAATAGCGCGGTACATAAAAGAAGAAAAACAACCCAGACGCAAATAGAAAAGTAGGCGCTCAGCATCGAACTGTTTACCACATACCCTCAACACTCTTAAATGCGCGCCAAATAACAGTTCTTGCACGTGGTCATAATCCGAGAAATTCTCATTTCCTTTTGCGCCAAAGCAGTTGATGGCGAGCTCACGCACGTGCTTTTCATATCTGCTATAGCTTCGGCTTTTTATATTTGACGTGTGAGGTGAGTCTGAAACCGGCCGATAACAGTGCAGCTATATTGATTATTGGAGCACGTACAATATTCCCATTGCGAAGCTGGAGAGCCTCCCACTGAAAGTTTGTTTCTAGCGTTGTGGCTGTGTTCCAGTAGTCCACCACTGAGTCTACCGCTTAGATTGTTATATATAATTTTAGAACCTCCCTTTGTTCCAATGTCTGTGTCGTGTTTCTCATCTGTACCGCACAAATACAAGCCAAGCTCGTAAACGTTAAACCGGGTGAACGGCTCAGAGAGCATTGTTAAGCATGCCTGTATACGGAGATGTCAGGTGAATTTTTTTTTTACAAGCATGAACGTGTGTGGCTGGACCCAATGTTTCAAAATCGAAGAAAAATACTACGAAGTGTGAAAGCCTTCCACGTAACGAACCAGCATAACCCACGCATCAGTTCAAGCTTCTTCGTTGCAGACCCCGCCAGAAACTGACTTTGCGAGAAGCGAGATGTAGCATTGAGGCTAGCCAACTCGGAGAAGAGCGCTACGAGCCATCGGCATTTCCTGTTATTACCTCCTGCGTAACTTAAGATAACAGTTCCGCAAGATGGCAATTTGCTCTTTCATCGTAAACTGTTATGCTGTCCATTGCTCGAGTTCTCTTTTTTTCATTCTTTTTTTTCAATAAATACTTTTTATCGTTTGCACTTAACGTGTCTTCTTGTGAAGTTGTGTCCTTCCTTGCTTCTGTATTCCCCACAAATTCGTGAGTTTCTTTAAAGCTTGAAAAACCATCTAGCCCTGTATAAAATACGACATCTTGTTTTTCACTTTCCCAAACTATCTTATGTATATGAGAAACACCGTAGTGGTGGAATCCAGAAATTTCGACCACCTGAGGTTCATTGCCGTGCACCTAAATCCGAGTACGCTGGCGTGAAACACTTTCGCCTCCATCGAAAATGCAGCCGCCGCCGCAGGCATTTCATCACGCGACCTTTGTGCTAGCACTCGAGTGCCATAACCACTACACCACCGCGGCGGTGCAAACCGCTTAGCGCATTGTCTGATGTATCAATAAAGATATAGCTTTTGTAACACTTGAGAAATATTTGTGAATCCCCATGTGTAAATCGTCTCATATATTTGGCTCAGTATTTTAGCAGTTGTTCTGCGCTTGCACTTTGGCAGACGATAACGAGGCGAGTAGAAATCTTGCTCTTAGCAAGTGAGATTGCAGAAGTGCAGAATTATTTTTTAGGTAGGAAGATTAATACAATCGACTGAGTATACTACTTTGTTTTCTCAACCTTCAGTCAATGCTCTTCCAATTCAAATCTCTGGATGACTTCTTTTCTCACTGATCTTCGTTGTTGCCTTTGTCTGTTTCCAAAAAAAAAAAAAACTTTCGAACCACTGTTCAAAAGCGCTACCGACTTCAGCTCTCCTGCACACGTGCATTGCCACCCAATGTGAAGGGGAACACTCGAATGAGCAGATTTACAATTGCTGACCTCCCATAGCAAGTGTATCTGGAAGCACCAATTCAGCAGGAAACTACTCCGCGAATAGAAATCATCATTGCCAAAAACTAGGAATGTTATGCTTATCTAAGCCACTGTGCTTTTCCAATTGCGTGAAACGTGAACGAAACTTATAGTCAATTGTTTCTTTTAACTGTGGACCTGTCTGTATAAATGCACACAAAAGTATATGGAGCATGGGTTTCACTGAAATGCGAATTCCTGCTCTATTATAGCGCGGTTCTTCTGGGCTAGCAAACAGCTGTAGAGATCGCAAGGACAACTACAGGCGGTGACATATATATGAAGATCATGTACTCAGACATAGCCCTGTGCACGCGCAGAGACAGAGGCCAATCACGGAACGCAGTTATTAACGGCACAACATGATAGCAACACAAAGCGACGATTGTCCAAGGAACAGAACAAGAGCTATACAACATACGCACACAGCTCACTCGTGCACGTGCGGTGTAATGGTGACGTCATTAACTTTCCGTCCTTCGGCGATGCCTTTCACGCATCGTAATACACCTAGCGGCACACTTCCTTCATAACTACATCAAAAACGGTCGTAACCCAAAAACTCCGAAGACTGTATTTGCCGGTTGCTACATCTCATAGGAATTGCAATTATTGTTATAGGTTACCTCGGGTCTGATGGCATTTCTTAAACCTGAGGGTTTGTTTGCACCACAGGCACCGGAGGGAGCCTCGATCGGAGGTGTGTGGGCGGCTTATTTTACGACGTAGGACTTGGTCGTCGAGCACATAATGTGGGAAATGATCAGCATGTACAAACCGCACTTCGTTTGCAATAACATCCAAGTATATCATTGGAGACTTCCCTCGCGGAACTTTTTCCCAGCAACCAATTCGCGAATTGTTCTCGCACGGAATGAATTACCACACGGTCACCAACCCAAAATTTTGTGGCTTCACTCTGCGCTTATCGGCTGAATGTTTAAGCTGCTCAACTTTCTCGGTGACCCTTTTCAGATGCGGCGACATTAAGAAGAACCTGGACCGCAACAGCCTTCTCAATAAGTGCAGTAGGTGTCTTTGCAGTAAATTTATGCGGCGTTACATTTATCGGTGCTGCCCCGTGCACAATTTCCTAAGGGCGTATGAGCACCTTTTACAACCCGTAGGTATTGCTTTCTATCTGCGCCTACGTTGACAACGTCATGTAAGTAACAGGCCCTTCATGAGAGGCCGTGTAGGGTTCGATGCATCACGGCCTTGAACACCACCGGTGCCCAGGCTACGCCGCATGGCAAGCGCTGAAACCTGAACAGCCCCATGTGGGTATTGACAGTGAATAGTTCCTGTGCTCACTAACCAAATTTGAGCTGTAAGTACGCTTTGGACAAGTCCAGACCGAAGAAACGGTTCCACTATAGATGGATGGATTGATATGGCTATACCTTTTAGATCGGGCGGTGGCGAACGCCACCAAGCTGTAATAGTTAGTGAACCAAACGCTTGATCTATTTATTTTTTTCCCTTTAAATAGTGAGGTTGAGGACTCATAGTTTGCCGTAAAGGGTTGAATTTTCACTCGTGCCTTGACTTTAGCCACCAATCAGATAACCTCGTTCTAGTTAATTCTACCCGCTTAAAGTCTATTTTGCCCTCCGTGTCCCTAAACCGCTGTGCTTTGAAAAACTCTGCGCCATTATCCTGAACTATAGGGTGAGCCCTTTACAGAACCTTATCAAGTGTTCGCCAGTGTCCTCTTCCTCTCTACACTCACTGTCTTCGTATTTAGCCAGCTGAGTCATGGTTCGCAATACTCCCGTCCTGGCCTCAAACAGTAGAGAACTACCCCGAGTGTTATCATAGATACTTTCCATGGCATTTTCCTGCTTAAAGGTTTGTTAGATATCGTGTGCGGACTTCTTAATCATGCCAATTCTCCACATATCAGTCTCTGTTTCCTTCACCTTCTTAACCAATATTTCTTTTTGGTTTGGCCCCCTTCTGTTTTCGTAGTACTTACCAGTCAACTTTCTGATCCGCTTCCTCCATTTTGTATCGACATTCTTCATGTACAAGTTTAGTTCTGAACCAGACTTTACCTATCTTAGATTCTGGTGCCACTTTGGAATCGTATCTCTCCATACCACCTGTCAAAAAGTCTCCTTGTTGTTTTCCTCGTTACTAGCTATACTGCACCCTGAAGGGCCCGCGTGCTCCAAAAAAGCTACTGCGCGTCCAGCAAGTCACCAACCCTCCTCGTGATCTAGCCGCCCTTCGAAGTGAACTTATGTCTCGTTGGAAACCACCCCACCTATGCACCTCTCTTTTATTTCCACCACCTCAAAGCCTTTCTCTCGACCTATCCGCCATATCTCTTGGTTTGGGTAGACAAGCGCTCTTTGCAGGTTGTCGTCACGCACCGGTACCTCCGGTATCCTGCATATCACTACCTGTACCTGAGGAGAAGTGGCGCGCATGTCATCGACCCCTTTCGCCAGTGTGGTCGCTAGTCCAGCCGTGTCTTCATTAAGAAATCGTTTAAACCACCTGAAATTATCACGAGGTTTCGTCTATCAGCTGTTGTTTTGAGTTTTGCGCTCGCTTGCCACATAACTGCTTCCTGCTTGCGTCCTGGGAACGTCCCTACTGCAACCCTCTTGTCATCTCTTCCCCCTCTTTTATTGCTTCTGCGCATCGATTTAAATCCGAGTCCCCGGTGAATATCACATGCTGTAACTTTTCAGCTGGAGCATCCTGCACATGGGGGTACTTGCACCTGTGACGCCGGGTGCTTTGTCCCCTCCCAGCCCCACCACTACTTCGATGAAGCTGGACCTTGTGACAATTGAACTGGCTGAACCTGTTTTTTCCTAACTGGCTTGCTCTATCTTCTCTGCTGTTAGGTTGCCGGTGCCCTACTGTTCTTTTCGTTGGCCGCTCCTTTGTTCACCTTGGCTAGTGCTTCTTCAAGCAGACTTAAACCTTTCACCCATTGCCCCCGTTTTCTTTTGCTCTGTCGCCAACGCAGTCTCCAGCTCGGTGATTCTCATCAGCAGTTCACTCTGGGCAACTATCGTTTTATCCATTTTTCCTCGACCTCACATTGCCTACACTTCACATCAGACCTCCTCTACATTTGTTTCTGCACTTGGGTCCATTTTAAAACCAACCTCGCATCCTGAACACTTCGCAACCTTTTTAACCATGTCTCTATGGCGCCAATTGTCCTTATAACTTGTCTCACTCAATAATTACAAAACACGATCCCTGCCCTACGAAAAGAAAAAGTCTAAGCTCTACTACAAAATTTTGTATGTTCAATGTACGTGCACCTCCCCCACCGGGTGGAAAAAGAACAAAAACTTGAATAAACAAACTCACACACACTCAAAACCTAGTAAATACCTGGTAACTGACCCCCGGAAATTCCGTACAATGTAATGAGTGCTGAAAATATTTTAACTGCTGCCTTATTTATTATAAATGCAAGCTGCAAACATGAAAAACCACTTATCTGCGCAGTCGATCGGGAGCGCTCAAAATACACGTTCATCCACCGTGCAGTCCGAACTAGGCCCATGTAAACCAGGGGCACAGTTCCATGTAATCACGGCAAACCATGAACCAAACCATGTAAAGTTTTAAAAATACCCTTGGCCTGACGATGAATCCTCAATGAGAAGATTTATCGTGACGCGGTAGTCACCAGATAGTCGAAGATCATTGTTCTTTTTGTATGCGGAGCACTTCTTATCAAATATTTTGCGACTTGGACCACATCTATCTATCTATCTATCTATCTATCTATCTATCTATCTATCTATCTATCTATCTATCTATCTATCTATCTATCTATCTATCTAGCCGCATACTACTTTTATCTTCCTGGCTGCTTCAATAAAGAGATCTACACCATAATTGGTATGGCGTAACATGACTGTAGGACGAGCATAAGTGACTAGCCATAACATGAAAATCATGACATGTATGTCATGAATGTCATAATTTACATGTCATGGTCTTGCTGCTCTTGCGGGGGTTTTGTTAACATGACTTATTGCAAAACTGGTGTAGTATGACATGGCTACATGGCGAACATAAGAGAGAGGACCAAACGTGGAAATCAGGACATGCATGTGATGTAAGTAATGTCTATACGCCGCGCTCATGATGCGTCGTTTCGCGAGCTTTCCGTGTGCGAACTTTGGTATTACATTACGTGAATGAATGGCGTTGGTAAATGACACGTGCAATCGCAATAATCAAAACATGGACGTCATATAAAACATGACTACAAGCTACGCTCATGCTATGCACACTAGCTAAACAATCTTTTTTGCCATTAGACAGTCCTTCTATCGTGCGAAGCTTCGAAACGGCCTGCTTTTGACATTTACAACACGCACTAATCCAAAAAGAATAACTTACAAGTGCGTGTTATTCACCGCATTACTGACAGATAGCCTAAGTCCGTGTAACTGAGGTCTGTGTCGTGTTGCAGGAATCGTAGTCATAGCCATAGAGTTTCTTAGTATACACTAGTGGGAACTCTGGCGCTAGTGTCTATGGGAGCTGCAACGCACGGTGCTTCAGCGAGCATGGGAATGATGAGTAGTACACACAATTGTCTAATTTTTGTACTTCTGGCCTGCTTCTGGCTCCGTGTATGTTCGTGAGGCTTGGAGCTGTTTTTTCACAAAAACACAAATTAGCATATGTTCACTGTTTGCGCTTCACAACCATATTTTGTAGGCTTACCATTTCGAATCAAGTCACAAAGTTCAAAAGGGTTCGTTCTTTCTTTCAAAACAAAACCGTAACCAGCAATGAACGAAGCCGCAAGTATGATTCGCCGCCCGCAAGTACGAGGACTAGGCAAATGTGTGTACTACCCATCATTCCCATGGTCGCTGAACGATCGCAGAGCCAGAGTGCCCTCTAGTTAATTTTGAGAAACTCTATGGTCAGTTCATCTTGCACTTTGTGCACGTCGGCGCGGCGCTGCTGATTAGGTCGGGCAATGTATGTCACTGCTCCTCTATGACTGTTCAACGGTGTTTTCCGCGACCCTTTTCACGACGTCTTTGGTGTCTATCTCTTGGCTGTAGTGGTGTTGTACACGTGGTTCCAGGTGAGCTCACTGTCGCTCATGGCCAGGAATCAGAAACGTATGGCCTCGGAATGCAGGTTTGCTATCAGGTGGTCCCGAAGCGGTTGTTCGAGAAAGGCGCTGAAGTCTCATAATGATGCAATTTCAGCAGTTGTACCACAAATTCTGCGGAAGTTTCTTGAACGGCTTGCTTCCTTTGTTTTAAATGATATCTTTCACTCACCACTCATGGTGTCGGAGAATAATTCTTCAGCGCTACGACGATTTGCGGATACGACGACGTCCTTGGCCTCTTGGGTAGTAAAACAGACTTCGGAGTGTCACAAACGCTTTTTTTCATAGCACGTAAAAACAGATTTAGTTTTTTTGGCCTAGGCACTCTTCCCAAGTGTGGTGTAGAGAAGTTCCAATCATTCGATGAACAAGTCAAAGCTGCAACTGCCAGCAACGAATTCCGGCAGCTTGCTGAATGTAAATTGCCATATCCAGTTCTTGTTCGATCACATCCTCGCCGCCACTTTGCTGCGGCCGCAGAAAGGCCAAGGCTTCACGTAACACCTTTATTAAAGACACTGCATGCCGGTAGTACAAAGCGACAATGCCCCCGGGAACAGAACAAGAGCCTGAATATATACGCCCACAGGCCACTCACGCATGTGCGATAACATGGTAACGTCACTAACGATCTGTTCTTCAACGATGCCCTTCACGCGCCGTAGTACAGGTGGTATTAGATCCGCTTATAAAACTTTTGTGTGCTGAAGACAATTCCCGTTAATTTCAGGTGTCTCTGAAGTAAGCTTGATTGTGGCGTACGTGTACGCAAAAAAATTTGTCTACAGTTCAGGCAAGTTCCTGCTTATGTATTCGCATTAAAAAAGATTCCACGTTATTGCTCCGAACGTAGAAGTAAAGACGAAAAAGATAAAATATTGGCTTAGATTTCTTATTAGTGAAAATCAACTGCTTTTATTTTAGTCAACATGTTCAACCCGTTCACTGGTTCTATTCTCGTTAAATTTTACTGCAGTATTTTACAAGCCATCGCGTAAACTTTTCTTGAAACACTAACAGTTAGTCATCCATAAGAACCTCAGTGCTCTTATAAATATAGCATAAGAGAAGTTTTAAGAGATGTTTGTATAAAAGAACAGCCTGAACAAACCTTTCTAGAAAATTACGTGCTCCGTAAACTCTTAGAAACGAGGGCTACATGTCATGGAGTAATGTATGCGCTTTCTTATTTTTACCCGGTGGTGGTATTGGCCATGTGACAAATTGTAGTATAAAAAATATGGCATTGGTTAAAGCAGAGTGAAATAGGGCATGGCCCTAGGTATTTCCTACAAATAAGTTAATAAAACTGGTGACATCACTTGTCCGCCAGCGTGAGTCTGTAGTGACGTTGCTCAGCTGCTCATCCGAAGGTCTCATTTTCAATCCCGGCCCTGGTGGTCACATTTCGGCGAAGGCGAAATGCCAGAGGAACGTTGCACACCGCAAAATTAAAACTTTTAGAGCCCTCTTATGGAACGTCCCTTATATTTCTATGGTGATTTTCAGACGTAAAAGCCTACATGTTGTGGCGTCATTTCTCAAAGCATGCCATGACTACTCGTATCGGAACATTAGCGAATATTATCGATTTTGCTTTATTCAGAGTGATTTCATGACGTGGATTATCCAGTGACAATTAGAATGTACGTACACGAGGTGAAAATACTGTTTCCTAATCTGCCGTTGCTCATGTATCAACAACCGACACATCATATCCAGCTATAAAATTCTCGAGTACCAAAAAGGTTCTCGCCTATGTCAGGCATCTCTGAAGTTAGCTTACTTGTGGCGCACGTGTACGTCAAAAAATCGTGCATAGTTGACGGACTAACCGCCTATGTATTCACAGCAATGGAAAAGGTTACACTTTATGGCATCCGATCGTATACCCTAGGGATAAAAAAAGATAGAATTACGCACACACATAGGTTGAAGAGTTGCAGATGTTCATATAACCAGTTGTTTGCACTTGTGCAAGGATGCCAACTGAAACATGCGTGTTATAAATACCAGAAGCTGATATGAAGCGCTGATGCTCGCAGACATGGTGTCCCTGGATACTGCTATTTAAATTAATATCAGCGCATGGCAACTAACCACAATTTACGTGAACCCGACGTGACAGCTGTATCAAACGAGTTCATATGTAATGTTTATAAAATTGGGTAGGGAGCACTGCAACCACAATTGACGTTCCAATAGTATTAGCGTCTATTTGTAAAGTAGTTCCGATACCTGGCGTAGCTCCGAGGTAAAATGCTTCGCTACCACGCAGACTGCTTGGGTTCATTTTTACCGGTGACCTTGACGCACACTTCAATCAAATCAATCATGTTTAGCTCTTTGAAGACAATACGCTTTCGCGCGTAAACGTTGCAAGAGTATTTTAGCATGCCTACTCTAACATTTCAATTACGTACGCGCGAAATGCCACGAGCGGCGCACTGGGCAGCAGCGCTTTTTGAACGCGAAGAATTTCTCAGCGAACTTCGGCGACTTTGAGCGTATTTATCTATCTAGCCGCTTACGCTTGGTGGCTCTCGTGGTCGCCTCCTTACCTTGGCGTGAACCAAAATGATCATGGCAGTGTACGATGATTTGACCAATATGACGAGCTGGCCAAGACGTGAATAATGTCACCATCGCATCGCGTGAATTGTGAAACACGATAGATAGATAGATAGATAGATAGATAGATAGACAGATAGACAGATAGATAGATAGATAGATAGATATATAGATAGATAGATAGATAGATAGATAGATAGATAGATAGATAGATAGATAGATTACGCTAAAAGTCTCAAAATATGCTTCGCATTAAAGAAATACACATGCACACACGTGGAAGGCGTTCCGATCACAGTCGTTTGGAGGGGCCGGTTGAAAGCAAGAAGCGCAGGAGCGCCTTCACAGCCTTCTTCTGCGACAGATTCCTGTCGGTAGCGCAGGATTCTTTCTTCTAATAGAGTCCGGTTGTCCAGTTTATCTAGTGCATTGAAGAGTGACTGTCTCTGCTAGCAGTATTGTGAGCATTCATACAAAATGTGCCAAGTTGTTGTGTCACTGCAGCAATGGTCGTACGCAGCAGTGTCAGCCATTCCTATGCGGAACGGGTACGCATTGGTAAATGGATGCCCAACCATATTCTGCACAGCATAGTAGCGTCTCGTCGGCGTGATTCCGGAGAAATTACCCGACGAGGTGCTGCTATGATGTACGATTTTACCCTCCCATGCTAATTTGGTTCCCGCCAAGTTAACGGGTGACCATGAGAGCACCCAAACGTAAGCGGATAGATAAATAGATAGAGAGATAGATAGATAGATAGATAGATAGACGGATAGATAGATAGATAGATAGACGGATAGATAGATAGATAGATAGATAGATAGATAGATAGATAGATAGATAGATAGATAGATAGACACGCATAAACCGGCCGACGTTCGCTAAGAAATGCTTCGAATTTGTAAGAAAATGTAATGTAGCCTTGCCTAGCAATGAAAATAATTACTTTTATTTTAGTCAACGTGTTCAACTCGTCCAATGGTGCTATATTTGCTAAATTTTACTGAAGTATTTTACAAGCCATCGCAACAAAGGTTTTTAAACACTAGCAACTTTTTTATCCATCAAAACATCACAGATCGTATAAATATAGCGTAGGAGATGTTTGCATAAGTTTTTAATGCTGTATCTTACGAACTGCGCCCATCGTGTTGCCTTCTTTACCGTAAATGTGTGTTTTGCGATAATCGCTGCTTCTCTCGCTTTAGGTGTGTTCTGATAAGCAGCTTTGGAGCCTTTATTTTATAAAATTGATAACAATGATACAATCATTCCCACCTTCGTACTTTTATGCCCATGTTTGCTTTACCCTGTACTTAAAAGCTCCGAAATGCCCGAGGAACCTTGCATTAGAAAAAATGATATACAACGCGTGAGCTTTATATTTTGAATTCTTGAATAACGAGAGAAGCGCACCCATGTTTCTTAGTTATGCGCGTGCCTACATTCTTTGCGGAACTATCTCGACGAGACACATGGCCCTACCAAAATACATTCACGGTAAGGAAAGGAAAAAACCATTTCTCAGAGCTGTCCAATCGGCTGTTATTTAACGGGCTACATTTACTTAGCACAGAAAAAGCACCGCAATCTCGGAAAGGTTTACCCAAAGGAATACTACTCCATGACATGGCAGGAAATGTTGTTTGCGAGTTGGAGCCACAGTACAGCCCTGACCACGCGTAATCATTACAACGCGTCAGCGTATGGCGTGTAGACTCGGCGTTGGATTGATTTCGTGTGGAGAGATTGCACTTGGAGAGACGGTGCGCTGAGCTCTGGCGCACTGTAACGCACTTCTTTCTTTAGGGGTGAAGCTCCTTAGCGTCAAGCCACGTCATCGGTCTATCGGCGTGACACAGTAAGAATATCCATATGGGCGTCTCAACTACATATGCGAATTTTGATTAATAAGCAACTTCGTATACCATGTACGTAAGTGTTATCACGTCTTTGCATGGTCTGGTGGGGAATGTACGGAAGGTAATGATTAATCCCCCGGAGCTTCTCCCACTTCTCACTTACATCGTGAATATGCTGTGATTTTTCATGACTGGAGAACACGTTGCATTTGCCCTCTGTGCTCACCACCTGTCTACGCCCACGGAGGTCTTGACCACGGCCGCTCACTGATCCACCACGCTGCCCGGACCGCTGAGACGACCTTGCTTCCCTTGGCACAAGAGACGCCCTGCTTCCTAGGAATGCAGGGGTCAGAGAAGGCTGCCGGGACGTCTTGCTGCTCCGTCGCATAGAAGCGCTAGGGCCATCTGTCTCCTTGAAGCGTCCTTCTCGGCGCTGGCTCGAAGAGGCACCGCACGGTGCTTCCGTTTCCACAAATGCACTTTTAGCAACTGATTCGTAGCGCTCTCTTCAACATCCTCACCAGCTGTGGTTACCAGGTTTCCCATGGCCAAGCAAGTGATTGTTGCTGTGATTGCCTTACTTCCAAGTGGCACACACCCACTACCTTTGATTGTCATTTTGATATCTTCAGTGGCGTTAAATGAAACGTGAGGAAGAATTTTGGTTCCCCGTTGCACTAACACTAATTAGTTACGGTGCATCGGCGAAGATGTCGATATAAAATGTTGAATTAGAGCGATATGTTAGAGGAAGCTTTTATATCCGTAGAACTGGCATCGGAGCAGTTGAAAATTTGCTCAGTTTTACAGAGAATGCAACCGCACCGAGAAACTTTCGTAAATGTGACGAACTGTAGCAGTTTTTTTTTTGACGTGAACCTATTAAGTTTTAAAATACCAACAACTGCGACTAATGTGAGCTCGATTCGGTCGCACCTGTCATTTTTTATGTGCAATAAATTACTGAATGTTTTTGGGGGGTCA
Organism: Rhipicephalus annulatus; assembly: GCA_013436015.1. Lineage (NCBI taxonomy): Eukaryota > Metazoa > Arthropoda > Arachnida > Ixodida > Ixodidae > Rhipicephalus > Rhipicephalus annulatus. The sequence continues at coordinate 17,979 of WOVY01011800.1, forward strand.
CTATCGAACAGGGAGGCTACAAACATCCACGACAGTGGCTTGCTGCAACAGCCTCCTATTGTTTATGCAGGAGTTATGAGAATGAGTTATGAGTTCTGAGTTATGAGAATGAGTTATGCAGGAGTCATGCGTTCCTCTTTTTACAGTAGCACCAAGAAGTCATTAACAATAGCGAGTAAGGTGTTCGCTTTGTTGATATTTTAAATCTCCGTGCTGTCATGTCAATTTTTGATTTCTTGGCTTTGCTGAGAAAGGCATTCTTCTTGGTTCTGCGAACAAACCGAACAATAATGTTGACTGGTCATTTCTAGCAGTGGGCACTCGGTGGCAGCTGTCAGTATCAGCCTCCGATATTTCTTCTTTAATCAATTCCCTCATTTGCGACACTAAGAATAGCGGTTCACCATCAAGTGGGATGCCCCTCATTTCAATGTTATTGGCACGTTGGTATTGTTCTAGTTCCTTCATTCTACATGAAAGCTTAGCATCCTCGGTGTGAAGATCTTGGTTTATTTTTACGACCTGCTGTATATCTACTTTCAGCTCAGCCACTTCTTGTAACTTTTCTTTTAAAATTCTCTAGTCTTCCTTCAGCTCCCGTCTCAAATCTTCAAAGGCCTTAACGTCCTTAGACATTACAAAAACACAAAAAATCCTAACAAACAATCAAACAAGTTCGCAAAAAAAAAAACAGAAGACGGACAGGTTCAGCAGCATTGCACAGTTTAGGTATTATTGGCTCAATAAGAAATTTACTGCTCACCTGCAAAAAGCAGAGGCAACGTTTAGGCGTTGCTCCTTAGTGCACCACTGCCGAACTTGTACCGTTGCCGAAGTACTTAATTCAAGAAGTGTACCAAATAAAGTAGACCAGCTTGCTAAATTAATAGAATCTGTGAAAGCAGATATTGTAATGGGCACTGAATGTTGGCTTAAACCGACTGTTAAAAATAGCGAGGTGTTTCCGCAAGACTACGTGCTTTACCGTAAAGATCGGCCGAGCCTCGGAGGGTGCGTTTTTCTGCTCGTTCATACGACACTGCAGTCTAGCGCTCTAGATATTTTCCAGGAAGTTATTGGAACAGTCTGGTGCGAAATGGTGTGTTCTAGCAACTCTAGTATGATTGTTGGCTCAGTTTACGGTGCACCAAACTCTGATCGGAGCGCAGTTTGTGCCTTGTCACAGATTATCTCAGAAGTGTCTGGTGAAGTGATATTTATCGGTGGTGATTTTAATCTGCCGGACTTGAGTTGGTAGGATGATTATTGTGACTTTGCTGTTCGTTGCGCAGCGAACTCTGAAATGAAAGTGATTGTAGACACATATGGTCTAGTACAATGCGTAAGAGAAGCAACACGCGGAGGTAATATCTTAGATTTGTTGTTTTCAAGCTCACCTAATGTAGTAAGATTTATACCAGTCATGCCAAAAATTAGCGTCTATTGCGCTGATGTGGCGAACAACAAAATCAAAATTAAACGATTCAGTGCTTGTGAGAATAGGAAGATATTTCTTTTTGATAAAGGGAATCATCAAGGTATCAACCAAACACTGCTTCAATACCTTCTAATGTTTGAATGCTTAGCGGATGATTGTAACATTTATGAACTGTGGAATACCTTTAAAGTGAAATTGGGTGAGCTTCTATATACACACATACCACACTTGTATTTCTTCAAAGCTTAACAAACAAAGAAAAACCTTGGGTAACATCATCTATTATACGAATCATAAAAAAGAAAAACGGATTTATGCGAAGTATAAGAAAACAGAGTTTAGCACAAATGACGCTTGATTGCAAAATCGTTGCTAAGACCACAAAAGAAATTTATTTCAAAGAACCTATTGGAAGGTTGAAAACATATCCTAAGGTTTTTCAAAGTATTTAAAGGGGTGCGGATCAAGTGATCTGGGCATTTCAGAAATCATTTGCAATAACCAAATTGTCACGACTGACGAAGCAAAGACAACATATCTAAATGACTTCCTTCATTCAGTATTTATTTCAGCGAAACCCTGACACTACAACGACAGCTGCTAGCAATGTGTACCGTCTATGACGCAGGTAGAACCCACCGTGTTCAGTATCAAAAAGTTATTGTAGCAATTGGACGAAACCAAGGCAGTTGGCCCTGACTGTATTTCACCTCACGTCTTAAAGCACTGCGCTGCGACCGTCTCCCTTCATTTTCATTATTTTAACACAGTCACATTCGTGCTCGCGAATCGCCTTACGACTGGATGATAGCCCAAGTTGCGCCAATTCCTAAAGGGGGTTCAATAAAAGATTGTTCAGAACTATAGGCCCGTCTCCCTGACATTTATTGTATGTGAAATAATAGAGCATAACATTTACTCAGCGAGAACACCGAGAAAAATATCCTAAATAAAATACAGCAGGGTTTCTGCCAGAGCTTGTCCTGCACTACACAACTTGTAGAATTCTAATAATATTTAGGAAGTCAAATTGATGCTGATGACCAGATACATTGTTTTTAGATTTTCGATAAGCTTTTGACACGGTTACGCATTTACTTCTTATTTACAAACTACGGAAAATAGGTATACATAGAGATGTTATTTATTTATTGAAAATTTTTTATCGGAGAACAGCCAGTGTGCTGATATATTGGCTAAAAATTCAGTTACGTGAACGTCACTTCAGGAGTCCCTCAGGGCTCTGCATTGGGACCTATATTACTGTTGATGTACGCAAATGATACAAATTTGGGTATTAAGTCCTCCTTGTGACTGTTCGCAGATGGCTGCGTGGTGTATCGAGATATATCTTGCAATCAAGATGTGACAGCATTCGAGGGAGACTTCAACATAATATATGATTGGTGTAGACAGTGGAACACGTGTTTAAACGCGAAGAAGTGCACCCATATGTGTTTTACTAGGAAGAAAACATCACTGATAAATAATTATCCTCTAAGTAAGCTGTTCCTTAACCCAGGTAATGTCTCTAAGTACCTAGGCGTCGTGTTTTCTGCTGGCTGCTGATGAGTGCGCACATCAGTGAGACAGTTGTTGAGCCTGGACGGGCGCTGAACTTTGTTCATGAAATCTAAGATGTCGCGAAGTTAATTAAAACAGAATGCGTTTACTACACGTGGTAGACCAATATTAGAGTACGCCTGCCAACTATGGGATGCTTCGGAAGCCAGTCTCATTTCTCAAATAGAAGGAATCCGTAACAGAGCAGCCAGGCACGTACTGGGCAGGTACCGTAGAATAGACCGTGTCACAACGATGAAAAAAGAATTGAATTGGGGATTGTTGTTTTCACGACGACAGAAGTTAAGGCCCGTATTCAAAAACGCTCCTTCACTCAAGGGATCCCCTCGACTTGACAATGTCAAGGCGGAGTGTGCTCCTCCACTCAAGGGGCCGCTGTGTTTCATGAACGCTCCTCTACGCTTTCTTCGCCAAAGGAGGCCTTGAAAATACTCCTTCCACGTGAGTGAACTGCGTGGGCCGAGAAAAGCGCCTGATAACGAAAGTATTCGTAATTGTGGTAAGAAATGCCTACCTCTGTGTACTAAATGGGCGCTTTTTTGTTATTCTTTTTTATAAATTGACATTACAGCGAAATACACGCATTTAGAGTGGTAGCGTGGTTTCCCTAAGCCTTGAGCCGGTAGAGTTAGCGAAACTGCCGCATCTGGTCTGGCACCAGTCGCACTCAGGCAGCTGAACGAACAGCTGATGGCGTTTCGTCTGCTGATAAACAATTTTACGTGCTTAGTTTATTTAGTTCTGGTATGCGTCTATTAATTTCAGTTTATATTTTCGGTAGTGTCTGCGTGTCTGCTGTATGAGACCCTACTTTCGCTGGGGTGACTGACGAACTTCTTGAGTGATGACAGGAAGCGCAACAGGCGCTTTGTTGCTTTGTTTACTTCCGCTTTGCTGAGAGCCTTCAGATTTCTAGTGTAACCACCGAACGGGTAACGCGGTTGAGTGAGTAATTTTCACTTTATATTACATTATATGTGTGTGTTTTTAGAATTCATCATGCATTGTGTACAATGATTATTTGTACGTAAATTTGTTCTCGCAGTGAGAGGACACGTGGTAGTTGCTAATTGCAGATAACTGTGCTATCTTTATTTTTCTCATTTACTGCAAATTTTAACGTTGCACTTTCGTAGTTGTTTCTCTGCATGTAATAGAATATTAGGAAGACAGTGCTCGCAACTGTTGTTCAAGGGTATACCAGGGTAGCGTTAAAAAGTAGGCATGGCATGCTCATGGCTGAGCGTTTAAATTGGAGTGCTACGCAAGTTAAGAAAAGCGATCGTGTGCCTTTCTTCAACTAATAGTGAAAACGGCATTTTAAAGTTGTTTCTTGCTCTATTTGCAGCGTATACAGTCGGTTAACCGCGTGTGTGTGTGTGTGTATGCGTGTGTGTGTGTGTGTGTGTGTTTCAATTTTAAAATTTCAATCTTACAAAGATGCCTGATTAAGCATTTTTTTTCATCTTCTTTTCAACCTGTACTTGTGGATGCTCTAATATGACAGATACGAATAGACGTCTTTATTATTTTGTAGCTTCCGTTTAAGACACGGCCACACAGTGGCCATGTCTTAAAATCCTTGTCCTGTCTCCTTTATCTGCAACCTCACAAGCACGTTCGTTAATGCACGAATGACCTTTGCACTCATGTTTAGTCTTTTATTTGTAGAATATCATTCCCGGGGATACCTCTTGAAAATTATTGTGGTTTCTGTGCTTCATTTTAAAGCCTCGGCAGTACATAGTTTATAAGAGATGTTTTATTCTTTTGTAAATCATAACGCTGAGGCCACATTTGACTTTTGGCGCTGATCTGTCTTGAAAACGACCATGTGGGTTCTCTGAAACTTGGAGAAAGTGTCGTCAAGAAGCAGAGTATTTAACTCTGCTGATTTATCGAAGACCAGCGCAACAAAATGGTAAAAAAATTGCCCGCAGCTTCCCTCGGGGGAACACTGAGGAGGATGCGGAAGCGGTTCCGCCAACAGTTTGGCCGGCACTGGTCGAAGGGACGTCAATCATTCTGTTTGTGGATTCGTTGGCATTCATTTCACGGCGACTTCAGACGTCGACGCGCCGTACAAACCAACGGACGAGCGGCAACTGAGCGAGCGAGCGCCGACCTTGAGTATATATACAGCGCGACGGCGTATGCGCTGTCAGCTGTCGAATGTTCTCGAAGGAGAAGTGCGCGCACGGCACAGATGGCGACGGCGCGACGGCGCATGCGCTGTCAGCTGTCGAATGTTCTCGAAGGAGAAGCGCGCGCGGCACAGATGGTGGGCGACGGCGCTGCGGCGCATGCGCGCGCGTCAGCTGTCGAATGTTTGAGAAGCGGTGCGGACGGCGCGGACGGCGCACTACAAGGCGCGAGTATAAGATGCTCCCGCATCTAAAAAGCTCACGAGTATTGCCGGCATTTTGGATACCCCTGGTCAAACCCCTGTAAATAAAATTTCCGTTAATGTTGCAACATTAACATGCCTGCACATTGGAACCACGCTCTCTCGGTTTCATGAAAAGGGAGAGGTGCTGGTCCATACAAACAAGCTTTATTTTTGTAAAACTGCTCTCCTGTAGAATCACAGAATCGGTTTTTGTAATTTTGTTCTATCCTGAACAGACGAAAAAGACAATTATGTATCAAAAGTGAACAAAGCAGAAATTGTGACTGGCAAAATGAACCTTTATTACACTTGGCTTGTGAAGAGCCATCTGGCAAACACAAAAGTGCAACTGCAAAGTGTGAATCAATCAAGCACTTGCAGCTGACCCACTGTCAAAATAAAGTTCGAGATCGTAGGACATCATAAATAAGATCGAGGTAGTAGACACCATAGCGTGTTTTATGAAGTGTAGCTGCACGCATTTACTGCAGGTTTCGTATTTTTGTATGCAGTCGTGCAAACTCTACAATGGATTGCCGAATACGGCACGTTTGAGGAGACCTTTCTTCTGTGTTCTTCTGTCGGCAGCCTGGTCCTTCCACAAAAGAGCAAGAAGTCATATTAAAAAAACGTAGTAGCTAGAACACCAAAGCGACATTTTTCATTAGTTCTCGTGCTGCGCGCATTTATTATTAGTTCTTGCGTTAAAGAACAGACATGCTTGAGGTATTGAGCTTTGCCTATTTTGACACTTGTTTGACTCAGGCACTTGGGCAGCTTACCAGGCCTATGGTTATTTAACTCGCTTATCTAATTGCACGAATCAATGGCGTAGACCGCAATATCGCTTCAGAGGGGGTGGGTTTCAATCATAAAAAAACAACCTTTACTGTATTTGCTGTATTTCTATTTCATATGTTTACGTTTTTATACAAAACTCCATGCATTTTTGCGTACAGGCACATTTCGTAGAGCACAAGCCTCTGCTTGATTCCATAAAGCTGGGTGTGGTTTTTCATTCGTATTGTGAGCTGCATAGACACTGTATTTCGAAGCTATGCTTCACGCGTAGTAGCAACAACAGCACACTAATTGTGCCCAATTGTATTGTAATTTGTTCTTCCTAAACTGTCACTAGTGGTGATCTGACCTAAGCTGGGGGAGGAGAATGAACAAACAAAAAGAAAACAGGAGAACTTACCTTCTCGTAGATAAAGACGATCATCTAACGAAAGTATGCTTCACCCTATATTTTGATTAGGGTAGCAAATATTCACCGGAAAGGAAGCCGCTCAGGAGTATGGTGCGTGCAGCACATCGAAACTTTGCTTTTATGGTCCCTCTCCACTTATTTGAGAAGTTTTTGCGCCACGCTTGAACTGATATGGTGTGCAAGCTTCATCGAAACACTCGAAAACACTGGCGTCCGAAGTAAGTCATGGAGCACTCGCATGACGAGTATACGCACACCCATAGACAGGGAATCCACTGCTCATACACCGAACACAACACATCAGGCACTGGTGAGCGCTCCTCTTGACACCACGCCCGGCTGTCCCGGCGCCATTCCCGGACCGTTCGAAAACAGCTCCGTAGTAAACGCGCACAATCATTGTCGAAACAATGTGGCAGTGGCAGCCTAACTGATTGAGAAACGGTGTCAAAGCAAGACGGGCTCCGCCATGGGCGCAGAAACTTCACTCGAGGGACGATTAAAGATAGCTTGATCGCTTCCACGACAATCTCGAGGAAACGCTCGAGATTTTCGCAAGTGAAGGAAGCGTTTCAATTAAAGGGCGGTTTGTGAATGAAAACGCCACCAAAGAGCGTTTCAAGTGAAGGGTCTAGTCGAGGAGCGTTTGTGAATACGGGGGTAAGGATAAAACTGCTTTTAAAATGCATAACAACAAGGTAGCATAAACAAAGATAAATATTTAAATACAGCTTTTGATGTTTCCATGCGTAATGTTCCCATAACGAATTCCGTGAATACCGGCCCAGGACGTGTATGCTTGCGAATTCTTTTCTTTTCGAAGTTTGTAGCCGAATGAAACAAGCTCTCTGAAGAACAAGTATGTTGTGTAAATTAAGACCTATTTGTATCTCTGTTGTAAACCCCGCTGCTGTAACACCCAAGAGCGATTCGGGGTAACTCTTGAATAAAGAAAAAAAATAGATAGATAGATAGATAGATAGATAGATAGATCATAGATAGATAGATAGATAGGCGCTAAGTGCGTAAAGGAATGGTTCGCTTTTAAAAATTACCTCTTATGTGCATGCGTCACGTCAAATGTCGCCGAAAGACAATAGTCTGCTGTCTGAAGGCGCTCCGTGAAAAAAATTGGCAGATCCCACGTATAGTGGGAATCGACGATATGCGAAGCACGACTGAGAAAAATTCATATATCACTCAAAATATCACAATGTTACGAGACGGACAGACATACTACACTGTGAACACAAGTATAAATGTCATGTGCACTGACCTATCCATATAAGATGCAAGTGTGTTGTTTATAGTCGTGTAACGACAGCACCTCTAATGGTTGCAATACGAGCACCATCTGTGGTACGCTCATATGTTGTTCTTGTATTAGTCGTTAATGAAAGCGAAGGCAAACGCACATAATGAATGGGTGTCCATGTGTGGAAAGCGTTGTTGACACATCGTTAACATCATCACTGTTAACAGTCAGCACCAGCAGCTGAAGAACAATTAACTGATCCGTCTGTTATTGCCGCGACGAGGGCCTATGTACATTGAATTATGAGGTGTAGTTGAACTGCTTAAAAAATGATGTCTCTTATGAAGAAATGATCAATGACACCTCGGTTTCTCGTTGTGGGCACTAGGTCTTGAGAGGCCGAAAACATCTTCCATGTATTGTGTGAACCAGGCAGTTGAGGGGTTTTGACATATCCGCATTGAAGTCACCAGCCATGATGAGTGGTGTACTCCTCTCAGCAGAATTATTGTGATCCGTATCTTCCGTCGTAGTGGACTAATTGCGAAGAACCGTAGACAAGAAGCTTTTCACATACTCCTTTTGAGCTCCGCGGCTCAGGAAAATGGTGGCGAGCGTGATTTTGCTGTCGTTGTAATCTGCGCTTCACAAACATCGCGAATTTCGCTGCTTGCAGCTGTGCCTTGGATTATTGGAGGTTGGTGCAGTGCAACGCCACCAATGTCGAAGTTGCACGTCGCAGTGTTCTTATATATGGACACGCCAGTGCATCTGCAATGAGGCCGTTTGCTATGCACGACAGACTGGAATCCCCTAATAGAGGGGCTCATCACTCCAACATTTAGAAAGAAGCAGTACGGAAGTTTGTTTGAGCACAAAGTCTTCTTAAATATTGTGCAAGTGTGCACGAAGGGACTGAACGCTGAGAGCAGCAAAAGTGAGTTGTTTCTTCTGATTGTGGTGCCGCACGAAGGCGTCAGTGTGGTCTAGGATGGCAGCCAGTCGCTTTTTTTAACCGGGTCACTTCGTCCGCAAGTAGCCTGTTGATTGAACCACGCATGTGATGAATCTTAAAATCACACTTAGCGTTGGTTATGAAAAGCCATGGCTGGTAGCCCTCGACAGGGCCACGTAGACAAGCCTCATAGGATAGCGCCTGTAGTATTCGTAGACTACCTCAGCGTACGTGGCTCCTTGCGACTTGTGTGTAGTTATCGCACTGACTTGTGCGAAAGGAAACTGTGTTCTCTTGCGAAAGATGTTTTGTCTGGCGTAGATCGTGGGGGTGGTGGTTCGCAGCCTCACAGGCACCCACTGCGATTGTATGGAGGGTTTTGCGACCATGACGTGTTTTATTTTAGCCCGAGTGACGATGCCTGTTGCAGATGTTGGCGTGTCCATCACGCTCGATGTAGCGCAAGGTACCCATGATACCATTGACGAGACCATCGCTGACGTCAATGTTGGCCGCGATCATGTAGGGTTTGCCAACGCTCTGAAAAATCGAGGCTGGCAGGCCCAAAATGTTAGCCATCTTCGAAAGGGTTTTCTACACGCCTGCTCATCCTTGTAGCCAGTGATTGTATCGCAGGCGGAATGACATAAAACGTCCCCCGCATCCTCGAGGCTGTGGGCGTTGCAGCAGTCGACGTCCGTATTGCTGTAGAACAGCCGGATGCCATTTGGGCACATTAGGGTGGCTTGCTCGAATGGGACAAATCGGCTTTTAATCATCGTGGCTTCATCCTTGCTCAGCGCGAGGCCGTCACCCAACCAAGAGAAGGCTGCGTCACTTTGGCGGACAACATGAATGAGCTTGTGGAAGTGAAGAGTCTTCCAGAAATGCTCCGTCTTCAACTTCCTCACTTGTCTCGCGCTGCACCTGTACACCTCAGTTGCCTTGATGGGAGGCAACTGGTGGAGGTCGCTACAAATGTCGAGGCCTCCAAAGGGTTCATGAAAGTGCAGCGTGATTTGACACAGCCTGTCGTCCACTTTCACCAGCACCACGGATCTCATCATGCTTACTTCGTCTACCAATATTGCCTTGATGTCTCTGAAGGCACATATGTAGGTAAATAGATCGCTGCGACTCAAGCCTTCATTATCCTTCTTTGTTGTTGTCTTGAGCGCCGAGTGCCTGGTGATGCTTTGATAGCAGTACCGGCTTGCCCTGTTGATGCCATAGCGACATAGGCATCGCTTGCGGAGCCCGGGCTCTTATAAATACTGTTGTAGATATCCTTTAAAGATTAACCGTAAATGTCTTGCCGCACCCCGCTGGCCCCGTCAGGAATACTTTAATCGCTTCTTTATTGGGCAGCGGCGAGATATTCATAACCTCCAGAAGTAGTGAGCGCTGCTCCTGATGTGTGAGGCGCATGGCCGAACACTAGTCCCTGTCACTCATCACGTCCTCTCTTGTCCTCACTGCACTGCATGTGTTACCTGCTCCGTATTCGGAAGTAGCAAGTGCAATATCAACATTTTGGGGTCAGTTCACCGACAGAACGCCTTCTTGCCTTCCAACGATTTCTTCGTGCTGTTGGTGTTCAAGGATGTTTTGTTGCAGAAGTTCGTGGCACATCTGTTTGAGGTCCTCCCCTGAAATGTTCTCCTCCAACTCTTCCTTTTTGGACACAATTAGTTCAAGGTGGGTCTCGTAGAAGGATTTAAAATTTTCTAAAACGTCGACCCTCTCGCGCCTAAACAGGTGAAAGAGCGTGGCCATTTCTCGCATGAAATCATCCACGTCTTCTGTTCTAGAGGCTCAGTATCGGATGATACTGGGCACTCTGCGGCCTTGATACTGGCCGTGTTGATGGTTGTATGTGTAGTGCGCGACAAAGTCTGCGAGGCGCACGTCGGCCATTTCTTCGGGGTTATCCTGGTATTCCTGCACCAGCTTCCACACCTCAGAGAAGTCGTCGTCTTCATCCTATAATTCTCGCTGCTGCTTGCGGACGCGCACTCGCTCATTGGGGTGCATGGTAGGTATCAAAGCGGTTTGCCAGCTAGAATAAGACATGTCAAGATGGAGGAAGATCCACGTGGCGTCTTCGGTTCTCATTTTATAGGAACACACACCAAGCTCACTGACAGGCTTGCTGAGAGCAAGGTGAGGGTGGTGCTTCTCAATGTCTGCAAGTGTGGTGTGTAGGTTCGAGAATCCACGGTTCGACTTGTTGACATAGCCCACCACATACGCCGCGCACGAATAGGCATCCACAACCAGATGAATGTCCATCTTGAAGTTCCGGACAGACGCTATTCACGAATGGAAGGCATTCACAAATCGCTTGAGGAAGACTGTGGCATGGCTGATGCCTGCCTTGAGCACATTGTTGTATTGAGCTTCTGTGGCAATACCATTGTTTATCCAAAACTCGTCAATTGATGCGTACTGCACTTCTTTCGATTTGCTGCGCATACGGTTGTACTTTTTCGCGCAGAGATTTGAGTTCCAGTGCATTCCCTTCGTACTTGACAATGGGGGTGAGAATACGTCTCTCTCATTGACAAGAAAGGAGCATTAAACCGGCACACTTTCGTAGTTTTGTCGCGCTTGTAGCACGTAAATAGTATGTTGGAGCATCTCGCAGTGCTGGCGCTCAAGGACACTGGTATCCAGGCTCGTAATCGAATAGACCAAGACAACCGAGCAAGGCATATCGTCACTCAAGTTCTCCTGAGGTACCTGGTTGAGCCAAAGGAGCAAGTGCACGTGCATGCTTCCTCTCTGTTGGAATTGTATTCACTTAAAGTAATCCAAGAGATAATGAATCCCGAATGAGGATATCTTAGTGCTCTGCAGCACCATCATGATGACACGAACGAGTTTGTCGAAGAAGAGGGCGCAAACTACTGGGTCATTGTTAACTAGGCTAGCCTTGTACAACAAGTGCATGTCCTCGACTTTGCGGCCGCGATCCTCAATCTGCTCCTTCAGATTCTCTATGAGTTGATGAAGGTGCTCATTGTGAAGCTCAGACATACTGAGAGTCATAAAGAGCGTAGGCTTACCGAGTTGTCGGATCATCGGGAAGACATTTCTCTTACTGTGCGCACAGTAATACACGCTGTTTGGTATGCCCCTAAGGAATGCGAAATCTGAGCTGATGCACTACTGGACAAAGATGTGCTCTTCGAAGAGCTTCTTCGTTATATTCTCAGTCGACTGGCAGTTTCTGAAAGTGACGGCAAGCCCTGCGCGTATGCGGAACCGCAGCACTGTCATCGCCATATACAGAACGTGGGTGGGCACGAAACCGCGCCGATCAGTGCGGAGCGGTGTACGCCGGAGCTGATTCGCCGGGGGTGCCCGAAATAGATCTGCGGAAAAGAGAGCTCTTCTGCATGCTCGTCCTACAGCATGCTTTGTGGGGCGATGTCTTAACCGGGCATTATGTCAAGGTGCACGGTGTCGTCCCCTAGGACTGTCTTTTGGCGCAGCGTCAGAAGCCGATTTGGGCACGCTGAATCGTCAATCGTGGTAACGTCGTCTTCCAATCCTTCTACCGTCTCCATCTCATGTTCGTTGGCCAGATTATCCAGGCACTGATCAATGACTCCCTCTGGCACCAATATGTGATAACGCATGTAAAACGGGGTACGGCACAAGTAGTCGAGTCACAGCTTCAATTTCGCTTTACGCAGCACCCGCGATACGTCGACTGACTTGAGCGCCTGCATCTTTTTTAAGTTCACAAAGATGCCCACATCGTTCGAGACAGCACGTGGAAGTGACTGGACCATTTGATCGACATGCACAGGCACGTTCACCATTTGGCCTACTATTCTGAACTGCCCCCCGTGCATGAGGCGGCCGATTTGCATGAATAATATACAGGAAGATATCATGTGCTCACTGATGCCATTGAGCAGAGGAATATGTGCCGGCTTTGTCATGCAGACAAGACCATTGAGTGCGGGAGTCGTGGAATCTCTCCTCTAGAGAGAGTCGCCCTGCAGGTGGCACATGCTTTAAAGTTGTGTACGTCTTCTTCGGGAAACACGCGAGCCAGGACGAGAATGAACCAATCTGCAATCTTTGACAAGTCCGACGCGTACCATAGGGGGTAACAGACGCTGCATGACGTCCCGAATGGATTCTAAAGGAAGGCTTCTTGAAATGCTTGTTAGTGCCAGCTTACGAAACAAGGTGCGGGAGATGTAATGTTGTGCAGAACGCTGCGAACACACCACCAATCGCATGCCTCGCAAGGGCGTAGTGCGCGCTTCAACTTGTAGCGCCGCATGCTGGGAACGAGCCACTTTGCGCATCTTTTGCAAGCGGGTCGTGCGCGCTTCACTTTGTAATACCGCATGTTGTGAACGAGCCGTTTGCCGCATCTGTTCCAAGCGGCCGTGCGTGCTTCGCGTTGTAGCAGTGCATAGCGGCAGCGAGCGCCAGCGGCACGACGCCGCTTGCGTTCTTCAAGCCCCTCGGTTGTGGGAATCTTCTTTAAACGTGGCATGAATAAAGCAGATTCACGCGGAACGCACAATGTCACTGTTCAGTTATGGTGCAAGTGGAGTAACTAGGAGGGCCCGTGGCTGTGACAGCGGCACAGAGGTCATTGAAATGGCACTGCAGAGGGAAACACTGGGCATAGAAATTGCCACTCACCAGGAAAACCATAAAAAAATTAAGGCGGTCACTATGCCCGATGCGTCGGCGTCACCGTAAAGCAAAAAAGGGCCACCGGAGATAGCAGCTAACTGCGAATACGCTAGTGAACAGTACGTAGTACAAGCACTAGCGCAAGCTCTGTCAAGCTTGGTCGCTGTGCAGGCTACCTGGGAGATCGTGTCACATGCGAGGGCAAAATAACCGAGCGGTTCTGTTATTAGTTCCATCCGACAAAATGACGAAACCGCGGAGGCGTTGCATGCACACAGCTGGAGTGCGGCCTACAGAATCTAAGTGCATACTATAGAATTCCGCGCTTTCGGAACGCTTCTCCTGCTATGGCGCTGCATACATGAGGACTTTGTAAGGTGCAACAATGTTCAGAACGATGTTTGTGGCCGGCCGGCGCACATAAATCCATGGAGCTATCGGACGCAGCCAGATGGCGCGAGGGTGGGGAGTTCTCATGACGTGCACGTCATGTGAAGCGCTGACCGCTGCAAAAATTTTTTCACCATTCACTTGTGCGAGTACAGCTGTACGTGAAACATGGGTCGTTCCACCACCATTGCCAGTTCTCCACTCTCTGGACGGAGCCGGTGTGTTCTTTGTGAATGCTTAGATTCATGGGTGACGTCCCCTTTACGCTCAGCATGCTGCGCCATGTGGACGCAGCAGGTTAAGCAAGCCGTGCAAGACATGCTTGGAATGAATCGCATGTTAGGACGTGTAATTTATGTTCGTCATACAGTGACGATTTTTGATACCGACTGTGGTGTATCAAGCTAGCGAATCGGCTTCAAGGCATCATGAAAGGCGCATGTATGTTATGCCATGCATGATTTCCATGTCATGATTATCATATTTGCGCCTGACATTCGTATTCCTCGTCCATTCACGTAACGTAATACCGAGTTTGGTATATGTGCAGATTGCGAAACATCCATGAGCCCGCCTTTACCAAAGCGTGTAGTCATGCTTTACATGACAAGCATGTCATGATTGTAATGTTTGGATGTATCATTTACCTTCGTCATGTAATCACGTCACGTAAAACCAAACTTGGTATATGTTAGGCTAGCGAAACGGCCTAGAGAGCATCATGAACGTATTATGTAATCATGTTTTCATATGACATGAAGGTTATGATTATGTTTGCACCAGTCATACACCCTCATCATTTGTTCGCGTCACGTGGTATCCAATTTTTCTATATGTGAAGCTAGCGAAACGGTCGCGAGCGCATCATGAAGAGGCCCAAATACACTCCAATGTAGCGTTGACGCACGCGCACACTGGGCACAACGACGCTATAATTACGTTAGCAAAACGCAAGCACTTATAGTCTGACGCCAAGCGCGACCAGCGAGGCCAGCGTCCGTCATCATGGCCCGACCGCAACCGGGGCGAAATGCGACATGCCGCATTTCACGCCGATGCGTTACTCAGAAAACACCGCGTCTCCCTTTTTTCGTGACGAAGGGACGCCGGATGCACTGAAGCGCGCATGCGTCAAAGCAACGCAGCGCGCCGCACGCCTGCGAGTATATGGCAAGACCTGTTGTCCCTGACGTGGCAGCGCCGGCGTGACGTGACGAAAGGAATGCCGGCGAGCACGCGCCCCGCTTCAAGTTGAAATGTATTGGTGCCTTGACTGTGGCATGTAGTCACGTTCTCACATAACATGCATCTCATGATTATCATGCTTACAGCAGTCACATACCTTCGTCATCCGTTGGCGTCACGTAATACCGAATCGTCCGTTCGCGTCGCGTAGTAGTACCAAGTTTTGTACGTGTGAAGCTAGCGAAACGGCCGCGAGCGCATCATGAGCGTAGCATGTAGTCATGTTAGATGACACGCATCTCACGTTTATTATACATATATATATATATATATATATATATATATATATATATATATATATATATATATATATATATTGCGATTCAGAATGAATTGAAAGGGCCGTAAAGCACTGTGCATTCTAGTAGCTTGTTTAATCAATAGCTTGAATATAGTTTTTAAGCGACGAGAACTTTTCAAATATTGCAGTATTGAAAAGAAGCGTGATTCCCTCCGTAGTATTTGCACATTCAAAAATACGTGGATTCGTGACTGCTTGTTGCGTTGCTACACTAAACGGCCTATTTCGGTGAGATGCTCTAACCGACACTGCGATAGTATACTTCAACGTTCTTGCGGAATTCTCGTTGCATTGACTGATTTCGCTGCAAAATATCCTTCCACAAAGAAGTTTTTCTTTTATCTGACAACCTGGCCAAGCGAGTGTTCACGAACAATGTCGTATCACTTACTCTCAACAGGCTTCTCGGTTTACTCAGTATAACGTGTCCGGATATATCCACCAAGTTTACGTTGGCGAAATCTCCCACGATGCCGGTCACATAAACGTCCTCAATCCAGAAGTACGGGACAAGAACTGCAGCATCGACGATGGCAGATAGCAGAGCCGGCTTCATTAAGTATGCGTCACCAGCACAATAGTTAGGGTACACTTCTGGTGTGTAGTCATCTTTACTGACGTACCACTCACTAGTTCTTTTTTCGCACTGGAGCGATGTTTTTGTAAACAACACAATGGATGCCTGTAAGCCACATTACGTTGCTGTTTACGTATGATGACAAAGCATAGACGTTGACCAATATGTCTGCGTCTATTTTGACAATCGTCCCAGAGTGAAGGGAACAGTATTCAAGAATCCACCTAGCACCGAGGAGAAATTTGAGGGAGAGGGTTGTGGCGGCTCTCCGTGACGTTGAGTGCAACAATGTCTCCTTCACGACCAGCTTCTCTTTCGAGCACCCGTTGTTCCCGTTGATCAGTAGAACTTCCAACGAAGAAAATAATGCTGGAATTCACTGAAGACTGAAGATAAGGATCGCCAATTGTCTTTCTCAGCCACCGCCGCTTTTGTATGTCATTTGGAGTAGTATATACGATGAAGAGTATTCTGAGAGAAGACCGATTGCACGCTGTGAATATCTTCCAACCGTATATCAACCGTGGCGCCGCAGTTTGTTGACTGTAGCTTGTTGCATTTGTCACTGTAGGAAATTGCTTAAGAGTCCTTAAATTAGATGTACGATGGTCAATGAATAGCACCGCAATAATGAGGGCGTTAACAATAATCAGTAGTTGTAGGTACATTTTTTTCCGGTAAGTGCTTCTCCAAAGCTTGGCAAATGTGCCGCTCTGTACCATCTGTACAACGGCTCTGGCACTAGACGAGATCAAAGTGCAGTCTTTGTAGCTTTTCACGAAGTCAGGGACGTGTCCACAACGCACGAGGAGATTAATACCTTCAAACTTCAAGAATAACAGCGCTCGCTGCGTATGCCCCTCGGACGAGTTGACTTTTGTAAAAAAAGCCGTTGAAATAAACGCCCACCTGTTGAGACATCGGCGTCTAGAAAGGCTTCATATGATCTTTCGCGAGACGCCTACATGTGTGCCGTGACCTTACTCGCATCGAGCTGTACACAGCACTTCGTAACTCATTGGTTTAGAAGAACATGACGCGTCACGGTTGGCATATTTCTAGTTACTGGTGGGACTGCATAAGCAAATCTTTCCATCAAACACCTGTGTTATTAATACTATCGGGATGCTAGCCTATGTACTCAACAAAGCTGATTCACAGTAGTATTGTCTTCGGGAGATGTGATGCCCTCATCCACAAGTCACAACAGTTACGCTACTCATGCAAACATTATTATGAGTGAGATTATTTGGTATCCTAAAACAATAACTTACAAATCACACGTTATTCACAGTAAACTCTTCGAAGCCTCACACAAATATGTTAGTGCACAATAAAGAAAAATATATTGAAGTTTTCGTGTTACGTGAACGGTACCAAACCAGAATAGAAGGCAAGCAAAGTGTGACAGGCGACACTCGTGGTCTCTAAATAGTTTGTAGTATCCCATGAGGTATAGGCCAAGTACTCTAATTTAATAGACAAAAGCACCCCATGACAATAAATTTCTGCGTTCGAGTCATACCTGCGTTTGTACATCTACATTAAATTATATATTAGAGAAGGATCGAACAATCTTTAAAATCCGGCAGCGCCCTTCGGGCAAGGTGGGGGAGACGAGATTACGTCTGTCCTTTCCTCCCCTCCATCGATGATGATGGTGGTTGCCTCAGGTGAGCGCTTGAAGCACTTGGACCCAGGTGGCATCTCCGACTTGCCAGCTCGTAGAATGATTGCTGCCTCCCAGCGGCAGTGACACTGAAGCAACCGATCCGCAGCAGTGACCGCAGCTGCAGCGGCGGCCAGCCCCTGCCCGTGCGCAGTTGTAGCAGCAACAATTCGCCTCTGAATTCGTGCCTGCCTAACATGCGTCGTTATATGAGCGGTGGCAGCATCATTAGTTTTTCCCGCGCTTTACCAAAGCATGTGCCGCAGTGTGGCCCTTTCCCTGCACGCTGTACACGTGTCCGTCGGGTATATGCTTGGATAACACAGGAGTAGTATCACTGGGCTATTGTACGTATTTGTTTAATGTCAGAGTTACGACCAGTTTTCTGTTTAACTTGTTGTTTGGTGGTCGGTATTTTCACCTGTTTACCCTGTAATTTATGTAGAGTCGTTCAATATGGCCAGGCCATCACCTCATGACCATTCTGGTTGTTGTTCTGTTAATAATGTTATCACCCCGCTCTCAGAGGTGTAGGTAGCCACCGAATCAGCTGCGGCTCAGCGAGTTAACGCTTTTTCAGTTTCAAAATGTGAGGACGACGGCATCCATGCCATCACTTCTCGAAGCTAGGCGCCGTCCTTGCTACCATACCTTGATTAAATTATCTGGTCCACGTGCCACGAGATGCGGCAGCGCGCAAAGCCACAGGCGGCAAGTTGCGAGTCGCTGATAAAGGCCTCAGCTTGCGGCGCCGCGACTACACTGTAAAAAAAAAGTACTCCGAGGTCGGAGTAAGACGCTTGTCTTTTAGCGTCCCCTCTATTCGGAGCAATTTTTGCTCCGGACATCCTGAGCAAAATTTTTGCTCCGGCTCGCCGAAGATATTGCATGGTGCACCTGGAGTACTTCTAAAATATATTTCACTCCGGCCGACCGGAGCACCACCGGAGTACTTATGACTGGCATTTTCCTCCGGCTGGCCGGACTAATTACGTGGCACCTCCGAAGCACTTTTCGCGGCTTTTTTACTTCGACTATACAGAGCTTTTGTGGGGTACGCCAGGAGTATTTTACGAATGTACTTACTTCGTCCAGATAGAAATTCAGAAAGGAGGACCAGTACTTATTTAAATGTTTTCTCCACTTTTTATTTATTGTACTCTGATCGTTTCCCGCAATGGTTAGATGAAGCAAGTCTCTATTCTCTTGGAAGCACTGCAGAGGTACTGTGTATTCTTTTCCTAACAGCTCTAGCAGATGAAAATCAAGGAAACACTTAGGTTCTCATTCTCAGATTTATTCAAAATAAGCTGCCGATTCCGGATGATTACGCAGCATTCGGGAAAAAGGGACAAGAATAAACACACATGCAAAAGCCACCAGAAACAAAACACAATAATACAGATTAGATGAAATCAACAGCACTCAAGTTTGAAGCGCAGAGCTTCAAAATTAACCCCATAATGGTGAAAATCGTGTGAGACAAAACGAAGAAAGCGTGCCCACCGAGAACAACTCTCCACCATCTCCGAAGAACAATCCATCAGATTCATTAATGACGCAAGGCTTGAGCTGATTGCTTCCTGCATAATTTAGAACAAAAATAAATATGCATGAGAACTGCAAACCAAACGAGAGGCATGAAAACTAAGGACACTCAAGCAACAAACACTACAGAGTCTGTGAGTCCATGAGAAGAAGCAACTTGTAAAACAGATCTCGTCACTGTCATAATTTGATACTGCTATGTTTTACCCGCCACAGTGCGTGGAATTTTAAGGCACTTATACAGCAACCTACCATGAACAATGCCCACATACCTTGTCTCATAAAATGGCACTGTTTGGCTGTCATAAGGCCCTTGCGCCATAAAACATCACACATTATCGTGAGTGTTTCTCGGCATTCGTTGACTTGAATGGCGGCGGTTATTGTGATAGTGATTACATGAACCCTGTGGATACCATTTCTCGCCGTTGCGGTATTGCCACACACACACACACACACACACACACACACACACACACACACGCGCGCGCGCGCACGCACGCACGCACGCACACACACACATGTGCGCACACGCACGCATGCACGCACGCACACACACACGCACACACACACGCACACACACACACACTCGCAACAACATAAAACCTCCCTGACACGAACGAAGCGCAAAACAGGCCAAAGTTTTCTATATATTTCGAAATTGATAGCTCTACCTTTGCACTAAGATTCAAAAGCAATTTTTGCCCAACATAATAATATTTTTGTACCCGCAGGTCGCGAGATTGAATCCCGGCTGCGGCGGCTGCATTTCCGATGCTAGCGGAAATATTGTAGGCCTGTGTGCTCAGATTTGGGCGCACGGTAAAGAACCCTAGGTGGTCGAGATTTCCGAAGTCCTCCACTACGGCGTCTCTTATATTCTTATGGTTGTTTTGGGACGTTAAACCTTACATTCCAATCAATCAATATTATTTCGGTACTCTTGTAGACAGCCTCAGCTATACCCCTCCCGATAATTTCTAAGTTTTATCAAATAATAACTTTGATTAGTACAGTTGCATTCCGGTGCGTGCTCATTGTCATATTCTAGCAAACTGGGCCCGTTTAGCTTGCATGGTTGTGGCCTATCTTTAAGGAAAGTCTCGCTTCATCTCCTTTCTAAAATAATTTTCGAGATAAGTTGGCATTCTTTTGTTTTTTTTAATTTGCACTACCCATTCAGCTTTGATGCTTGTCGTCGTGAGCATTTTCGAAGTAGTTATTGTATGAGCGTGTATCTCTTCAAGACGAACATCCTCAAGCACACAATAAGGAAAAGTTCACTACAGAGTATCTAAATAAATCAGCAATAAAAGGCACAAACACTACGCCACCTTAGCCAACTGCATTTTCACAGAAATAAGGGAAGGCTGACCACTTCACTCTACTGAAATGTACGTGCATACGTTCGGGCACCCCAGAAGGTGATGCACGTGAAAGGATCACGACGAGCGTCCCAGGCTTGAAGAAATTTTTTTTTTCCTCTTCTATTCACAAGCCAGTGTACTTGCATTTCCCAGGTCAAAACTACGTCTCAGCACTGTTAGCACTGCACCCTTCTACAAAAAAGAGGGGGAAAACTGCAGCAGCAAAGATAGTAATCTTTCGATCACCAACACAGAAAATACGGCTACGTTTTCGAAAGGGTGCCTTCTCCTTTCTCTCTTTCTTTCACTACAACGTCACCTCTGCCTTAGAATGTTGAGCCGGGCTGTCATATGGGTTAACTTCACAACACCCCACCCGTCCTCCTTTCACAGAAACGTCGAGCGCTGCATTACTCGTTCTGCCAAGCAGCCCCTCTTCTTTTCTTCATTTTTTTGAATTCCTTGTCTCCAGTATTGTCAGTTTGTTTCGCCCCTCTCTTTCTTTTCTTAAATGCATGAAGAGACTAGTATACTTTTAGATATAATGCCTCAGGTACCATATATCCCACCAAAATAACTTTCTCACAAGTATCATTGCGTGTATGCGTTCTAAAAGTCTGTACAATATACAGGGCCTTACCTCCATTCACTACATTTATAAATTATTAACGCTGATCTTAGTTATTAAAGCTTTATTATTTCAGCCTATATATTCTATCAAAATAATTTTTACGCAGTAGTAGAACTCGACCTGGCTTTTATTTATATAGAAAGCGGACAAATGTTACCGTTTATGTTAACAAGATCAAAAACAACTTTTAACCAGTTACGTTTAACTATAACGTTGAATAGAATCAACCTGAAAGCATGATATGTTCTATTGTTGCATACCAATTAGCGCTGCAATTATTACATCGACCTGATTCAGTTTATCGAAAGTCTTGGGGTGTTAACGCTGCGCAAAAAACGACGAGTACAATCAAGTGAACAACCACAAACGCTTGTGATGTTCACTTTCTTTGCGCTATATTTACGCCATATTGAATCGGTACCAACTAGCTTCTCTCTCTATTTTGCTTTACCGAAACGGGCAGTAAACAGCCCTGAGGTCGGAAAGTTTATATATATATATATATATATATATATTTATATATATATTATATATATATATATATATAGTGTGTGTGTGTGTGCAATCTTGCTTTGTGAACATGCTGCCGCAAGAATTTTGCGAATACGTGTTATAGTAAGGAAGTTACAGGGGTTAGAAAATTGATCTAAGCCGGTTTGAAGTTTCGTGTGGCCTCGCCCTCGTCTCTTTTTTACGAAAAAGAAAGCGTGGCCCAACGTCGGGACTCTGCCGACTTCGGTAACGTGACACCACGTCAGCAATTAACGTCATCGGCGCACTCGATCAGTCGCAAAGCACTTCCGCTTGCTGCGATGCGTGGTTGTTTGTTTACCGTTTGCCGCACCAGCCACGGGTCAACTGTGTAAGCGCCAGGTGCGAAGTGTCGACCACAAACTATTAGGTCTCCGACGTACGTCGCTAGATGGCCGATTCACTTCAGCCATGCAGCACGCAGAGCCCCATCGTGAGGAAACCGAAGACGATGCTTCTCCGCAGCCCATTCACTCGATTTGCAGCCGGCGACAGAGCAAAGCTTTTTACCCGTGTTGCTCATGTCCAGGGCGAAGTACGTTCGTACGTGCACGCACGCACACGTACGAACGCTGTGCGGCGCTGTAGTGTAGCGAGGAGCTACACGCGCACTCGCCAACTGCGAGGCTGGTTGTTTCACTGCAGTGTCAAAAAACAAGGGGCAGTTTCGTAGCTGTGGGTGGGAACAGGAACTGACGTTGACTTCACTGCTGGTTTTTCACATCAGATTTAGACCAATTTGCGAGCTGCTTTGGTGAGCTGCATGCTACGTCCCGTCGCCGATCGCCGAGTTGACGTCACTGCGCGTGGAAGGGGGTCGGTCAGGCGTAGAAAAGGTGCGCGGGAATCGTTTTTCAATATAGAGGCCCTGTGCGGCGCGCAGCGCTTTATTCTTCTGAAAACGTGATTGCTGTGGTCTAATCTACGAATTGCCGAGCTTGTATGAGAAGTGTAAAAGAAATGTCGGAGCCTGTTTACTGGCCCCTAAATAAACAGAAAGTACGCAGACCAAAAAACGCATTATCAGAATTCCGTAGATTTTTCAATGCCGTTTTGTCAAATTAGCAAAACATTGATCACATGTTTTGTTTACCAACCCAACAATATCCAATCATAGCACTATTTAGCAAGAATAACACAGGTAGTTCAAGGAAAGCCCACCCACAATTTTTTGAGGCACCAGCAACAGCAGGGTCCCTCAACACTCGCGAGATCACAATGTGTCGTTCACTGCTAGGAACCATCACACGATTACCCTTCGCACAACTCTCTTCTGTCGTTGATAACCTTCGTTGCTGCTTGTCACTTGTGATATTCAGAAAGTTCTCAGAACGATTTCCTTTTCTCTAACGCGGCTGAACGCTTCGCACAATCCTTACTGCACCGGCTTTGTCTGTGCCATGTTGGTTTGTGGGGAACGGCCTCTCCAGCAGTGAGGCTGTCTACGTCACTCCTCGAACAGCCAATGAATGCCGGTGAGTGATGACCTGAAGCAATTGGGGAGCGTTTGCCCAGGCAAAAGCGATGCGCGGGGGCATTTTCGGAGGAACCATGGTAGCATAATCATGGGGATTGGCCCCATTTTGCTCCTGTTTCCTTCGTCCGGCGATCATCGGAAAAGAACGGTGGAACGGTGGTACGGTGGAACGCCCGCTCTGCTCCGGGAGGTCACCGGAGCAGAGCGGGCGCATCCTTCCCCGGTTCCTGCCAGTTGGGTATATTTTTGTTTATAGTGTAGAGCAAGAGCGATTGCCGGCTCTTCGGTCGCCTCTGTGGTTCCCTACGCACAGTGGTTCTCTACGCACAGCGGCGCTCGCAATGCAATATTTGCCCATGCGATTAACAACTCGGACACGTGGGCGCGCCTTCCCTCTGGGTATCACGTGGCGTCCACGTACACCACTTCGTCACTGTTGCCATACATTCTTTGGAGATTCCTCGATTTTTTGTTGTGGTGCCCGACGTGGTGTGTAAGGTGCATGTTCTAGGGGATCAGTGTGACAATGAGTCGATCAGGGACCATGATCGGAACCATCGTCTTCTCCCCGCATTGTGTGTGGTATGTTACACTTCAAGACTCGAAAATGCGTCTGCCCGTCTTGGACTTGCTCAGTCGCTCGTATGATGTTACGTTGTGCGCCTCGATCAGTTCGCCCAGGGTGCTGTGTAGGCCCAGCTCGAAAAATATGTCGGTGCTCGCTGGTGACAGGTATTCCAACCGCCCCCTTGAATGCCTTGGAAGTCATGCAATCGACTTTGTTCTGTTCGGACACCAGCCACTTTAAATAAGGGGCTACGAACGTTATGCGACTGATTGCGTACGCCTGTACGAGGCGGATCACACAGTTTTCCCGCATACCGCATACCGCTATGTTCGCTATGCAGTGGGGGAGTCAAATTGTGCCGTCTACCAAATGTCTAATTTTTTCGTACTGTCTCACCTTTGTGACCGTTAGGGCGCGTTCACACTGAGCATTCCGGCCACCGAAAGTGCACCGAATCCGATTCGGAAGCGGCGAGATCCACCGAAAGGGCCCCCATCGCACTGATCGCTCTCTGACCAATGTTTCGGCTTCTGCCGCCGAATCGGTCGACATGCACCAAAAAGAGCTCTAGTTCACGAATTTCCAAATAATTGCAGCCAAGCCCGACTGATTTGTCATGTCTCAATGCATGCAACTGAATTCTGTAATCAACGGAAGTTTATAGTCCACTTTGTGTCTACTTCACGCCCCTATTGCGTGGAAGAGTTTACCAAGCTTGTCAATGGCGTGACCGAGCTCGTCGCGGTCTTGCAGAGCAAGACGCCGTTGGTGTCGGCGGCTTTTTCTCAAGCATTACAAGACAGCGACTTGCCAGCAAAGTGAGCAGGACTGCTTCTCGCTTCCTGCGAAAGAGATTCATTGAAGTCTAGACCATGGGATACCGAACATTGGAGGCCCGTGCCTGCCGAGAATTCTTAGACAACGTAAACACTCATCTAAAGCGTTCGTTCTACTTGGCCGTCACCCTTCTCCGGGGATTCAGAGGGTGGTGCCATCTGAGTAAATGCCGTGATGCAGCCCCTCTATAGTGAACAGTTATTCAGGTAGATCAAGGAGGTTGAGGTTAAACAACCTGGGTGACACGTGGAGCCCTGCGGCGTTCTCGTCAGACCCGTCTCAGATTCTGATGATTCCGCGTTGCTGACGACGACGCTCCCACGCCTGCCCGTGAAGATATCGGGTGTGAAGTTATAAAATCTTTCGCCTACTTCCTGCGATCGGACACGAATGAAAATCGCCGCGTGCTCTTGCTGCCAAAAGTGTTTTTTTAGATCAAGGTAGAGAATCACCTTGGTGGAAATAGAATTGTTGTCTACGATCTTCCGATGCTTGAGCTACCGCATCACGTCCTGCGCTGAAAGGTTGTGACAAAGTCCCATCATCGGGCGGGGGGGGGGGGCTTAGACGTAATCAGTCATGCGTGTCAGGTCAGCATGTTTCATGACTATGCGTGCACAGGACGTAAGCGAGATAGATCTTAGGTTATCGATCATCATCAACTGGCCCGTTTTCGCAATCATGACCACGCTGGCCCGTTTCCATGAATCGGGGAGATAATCCTTTTGCCATCAGTCATTAACTTAGCCGGTGAATCACCTTATTGACTCAGCGTCCAGATTGCGTAGAGCCTTGTTGGTCACCGAATCCGGGCTCGATGCCGGCAGGGTGTTGAGATTGCATAAGAGTGCCCTGAATTAGGCTTCGCTAAACTCCACGTCATCTTTCACCTTGTCTTCTCTGCCGTACATTGCGTATTTCTTCATCTGTTCTAAAATAACGCTCGTGTACGGCCTCAAGGAATTCATGTGGCGTGCCCCCAAAGTGACGTACGAGTATGCGAATCTTGTGTCCATAAGCGGACTTGGTCTCCTGTGAATCCTGAAGGTGCTGGAAGCATCTGTGTCTTGAGGCCTTTGCACGCCTCCTCCCGGGACGCGCGGCATACCTGGAAAGAGTGTTCTTGTATATCCCTGTCCAGTTTTACTATGCGCCTGCGTAACGTTCTGTTTGCCAATGACGTTTTCATCTCTTCTGCGAACCCTGTTTAGCCTCCCACATGTTCATGAGCCTGCTATTGATCACGTGGTTTGCCTCTGGAGGGACCTTGTGCGTTGCTGCCTCCATGTTTGTTTGAGTATCTCGGTCTAATCGTCAATGTTCAATATCGGCCGGTCATTTCGCAAACGTTGTTTGCGTGTCTTACGAAATAAATTTCATTCCACGAGATGAAGACTACGTCCTCTGGCGTTCCGTTCGCTCTCAACATGACACCGCCTAACAGGCTGCCCCGTTTCTATTCGAATCTTCTCTATTAAGCAAAGGTCGCTTCTTTGCCTTCCTGCACGTTGCGCCACTGCGCGTTGGGTATGCTTGCCACGAACATAGACAACGAACGCGCTGTTGTCAGCGCACGCGCTGCTGCCCCTGCGCGTGGGTTCAGCCGGATTCGCGATGAGTTCCAGTGGCCGGTCTGCCGAGTCCTCCCACAGGCGCCTGTCGTTAGGTGTTTCTCGTGCGAATGTTTAGGCCGCTTGAGGCGCGTTTAAGTCGCCCGCAACGAGTAGCGGCTGATCCCCGATGGCTTCGCGTAATCTGTGAAACAGCTCCCAAAATCTGTGCTGCAGCAAGGGGTTTGCTGTATACGTTCAATACAAATAGTCCCTGACCCGGCCCTCCTCGATCAATAATAAATGCGAAGCATTTTTTGCGAACTTCGGTGACATTGAGCGTATGTATGTATGTATCTAGCCGCTTACGTTTCGGTGCTCTCGTGGTCATCTTCCTAAATCGGCGTGAACAGAAAATTAGCATGAGAGGGTAAGATGGTTTGCCGAATATTACGCGCTGGTCAAGACATGAATAATGCCACAATCTCGTCGCGTATGTCGTCACACACTTCCCGCCAGAGTTCGGCACACATTTATGGCGGGTATGTGCCGCTGGTATGCGGGTATGTGCCACAGGTAATTGACGCTTAGTATCTAGCCAGCAACGATGAGAACACACATGGGCAATTTTAACGCGCGAGCATTAACAAATACCTGACATCGCTAGGGTCAACCCGACGAATGCAAAGAATAACTGTCAGAGTCCCAGCTGGAATCAAACCCGAGCATTCTGCGTGGCAAGGAAGCATTTTACCACAGGGCTATGCGAGGTCTCGGAACTACTTTTGGAACAGACAGTTATCTTGGTGAAACGTCAATAGTCCTTGCATTGCTGCCTACCCAATTTTTTCAACATTTGACATGTGTTTCTTTGATACAGCTGTCACGTCGGGTGACGTCAATTATGGTTACTTGCCATGCACTGAAGTTGATTTATGTAGCAGTGTCGAGGGCCCGCATCCTCGCGAGCATCAGCGCATCGTATCAGCTTGTGGTATTGTTAATACGCATGTTCCTGTTGGCATGGTTGCTCAAGTGAAGAGAACTGGATACATAAACATCTGACACTCTTCAACATATGTCTGTGCGTGCAATCTTTGTATATATATTTAGCCTCGTTTCATGCTGTGTCACTCAATAAAAAAAGTACAACAGTCTCCCTCCTACCGCATGCTTCGCACACGGTCGATCCCCAGGTATGTGGGATCTGCTGAATTCTTTATCTCTACAAACACGTGCGGTATCTTCACCCCTTGAAGCTCACGCTGCGCCACTGTGAGATTGCAACGGATGAGCGCCAAGGCGGCTGGCGACGCCACCCTCCCCGTTGCCTACTGCAACCCCCGCAGTTCCACTGTGCTGCTGCAGCAGCAGCAGCAGCGTGGGCAATTGAATGCGCGAGCATTAACAAATAACCGACATTGGTAGGGTCAACCCGACGAATGCAAAGAATAAATGTCAGGGTCCCAGCTGGACTCCAACCCGGGCATTCTGCGTGGCAAAGAAGCATTTTACCACAGGGCCATGCCAGGTCTCGGAACTACTTTTTGAACAGACGGTTATCTTCGTGAGCAGCAGCAGCTGCTGTTGCTGCTGCTTCTGCCACCACCGCCGCCGTCGTTATTGGCGTCATCGTCCATAGGTCTGGCGTATGATTGACCGGTCTCCCGCTTCGACCAGCCCGCAAATGACGGGGTTTTGCTTCAATGCCGTCTATTCGCGCCGTAAGCGTCGCAATCACCTTAGTCATTTGCTCCGTGAGCTGAGCTACCGCGTTGTGGACCATTGTAAACATTTTGTTAATTTGTCCATCTGGCTCGCGAAACGCTCGTCTAGGCTTCTTTTAATATTGCCTATGCACTCTTTCAGCTTTCGTAAGAGGTGCCTCACAGTTCACGGGTTTTTCGGGGTATAACGGGGCTCTCTTGGAAAATATCGTCCAGATTTCGCGTTCATCTGCTCTACCCGTCGAGCTTTCGTCAACCAAGTCTACCTCGACTAGTTTGTGACTTTAACATAACCTGTCGTTTGTGCTGTTGAGTCACACCTGCCTATATAATTTGGATATATCTTCTCAAGAAAAGCATTTTCGCGTCTTAATTCTCCATTCATGTATGTTAAGGGCACTAGGCACTGCTTTATAGCTCGTTAAAGCTGTCTACCACTCATGCAACCGAGACCTGGGCCACTACCGCCACTGACTGCCATGCCGCCAGGGCACCCCGTAGCGTCGCCGCTGCCGGGGGAGGCAGCAAGGTCCTCCCAGCGTACCTCTTGTACATTGCTAATGTAGTGTTGTTCCTGCTGATGCTATTGGTGCTGCCAGTGACTTCCGGTTTCGTACTGGCTGTTGTTTCTACAGTTCGCGTAACCGGCCACATCTGGGCCTGGTGCAACCCACGTTTTCTACTGGCTTCTTGCCTCAAGGTATGGGAACCAGTCAGCGATCGTGAGCATGCGCTAGATCTCGAGCAAGACTTTCCTGTACCGTCACTCGTCCCGCGGCTGTGATTTATTTTGTTATTATTAGCTTTCCTACTACACTTCAGTTAGAGAGCTCGAAGGATGTGTCATTTGCTTCCTTGGCATCACTATCTGCTGACCTGTTCACTCTGTTTAATAAAATAACATATTTCCGGGGAAAAGTGCTAGTCACCCACTCATTACGTAATTAGGTCACGCGTACGTACATATTTCAATTTATTAAAAAGATTGCTCTTAAATTTTAATAATAATAACTATTAGATGTCGAAAAAAGACAACAGCGTGAAGTTCTTGATTTCTTAATGAAGATTGCGAGAATTATCACAGGAGACGCGGGCCAATAGGTGGGCACGACGTGCTAGTTATGCTTGGTGGTATCACCCAAAAAACTTGCGGGAATGTTGCGCTAGGCACTTTTCTTGAACGCCTGCTATCTTGTGATTCTAATTTTACTACTTGAAAGCTCGGTGAGTGATCAAGACGAAATAAGTGTCTTTGTTCGGTAAGTATACATGACCTGCTGGGCGCGTCTCTCATAGGCATTTGTTGTGCGCGAACAAACAACAACAATATATATATATATATATATATATATATATATATATATATATATATATATATATTGAAATAACTTGAAGATAGCACATAAGAAAAGGATCGTATTTACTAACGTTTCGGCCGTGGCACGGCCTTCGTCAGAGTAAGTAGGTATGATACAATGAAGCCGCTTTTATAGGCTCACGTGATGAACTCTCGGTATTGCAGCTAGGACAATCAAAGTAAAAAATGGTAATCTGTCAGGACCTTGTGTTGACATGACTGACATGTGACGGGTGCATGAATATAAAAGTTTCAAATTTCATTGCGCATCGACACGTGGGGCACAGTATGGTTGGCAGGACATGTAAAAGAGCTCAGAAGTAAAGAAACCACGGTTGACTAATATACAATTTAATATACACTAAAATATTTTACTAATCTAAGAAGTCGTGCTGTTATAGTGCGAGGCAGGTGAGCTTTCCTACGTTTTCATTGATACCTGAACGAATGGTGTTAAATTTGTGAATCAAGAAGGATTCCCTCACTTCCCTATCGTGATTTGTCTTAAAACCGGACTGAATAATCGTGGCCCTAATTTTGTCGAAACCATGGCCAGGCATACTGACGTGCTTCGACAGCGGTAGGTTAGGGAGGCTTACGGCATGTGCACGGTGATTATTAAAACGAATTCTGAAACTTGTCTCTGTTTGACCTATGTACTGAGCACCGCAAGTTGAACACTCGAGAAGATAGATGACGTTGATACTATCACACGTGTAGTTCCCATTTATCTTTAAAGAAAAACTGGACGATGTACTTGAAACTGTTTTAGATGTCGTCATGTGCGCGCACATGACGACCTGTGCTTCAGGAGACCGGTGGATGCGACATCAGCTGCCTGGTGCGATTCATCAACGAATGACGACTCTCCGCATCGAGTGGATCGAGCTGGGCGACCTTCAGCACCCAGTCATCCTACAGCACAGCCGAACTCAAGAAACAACACCGCGCCGACAGCAACCTTCACCATGACGAGCAAGCCTTCCGTAGCAGAGAACGTCACCTCGAAAGCAGCGCGCGCCCACATGAACAAGTCTCAATCTACACAGCCTACGTCTTGCCTACCGCCGCCTGCGGTCGTTGCATCACTTTCGCCGTCTCAACCACGCTACGGACTCCGGAACAGGGGCACAACCACGAGAGGAACCAACTGACTAACACAACGCCAGCTAAGTGAGAGTACTTTATCTGTTGGCTCAATGAATTTTTTAAGGACCAGGAAGGTTATAGAAAAACGGACTCGTTGTGAATCCCACATTTCTATGCTTAGAATGTATGTCGCGGCAACAAGTGCTCCTAAAGGTTTACAACTAAAACTGCAGCCGGCCACATCTGAGATGTCTAAGAAAAACCTGTCAAGGTGGCACAACACCTTAAATCGGGCGTCTGTTGAACTAACCAGCATACTTATTAGCCATTATGAATCATCAGAAAAAGGTCTGCGGAATCAGGAAAAACAGCTTGTGCAATCATCTCAGTTTACGACTGAAGAATTAAAAACTCTCGAATTATATCGGTCACAGAAGTTACCCGAGCTGGATGCTAAAAAATCAAAGAAGGTCGCGCGTGACAACTTAGAAAAAAAGGAATGCTCCCGACGAGGAAACATTCTAACTACAGCTGAAATGCGCCAGCCCGAGCTGGAAAGTAAATCTTCTGGACAGGATAACATTGTAAATTTGTCATGTTACGATCTATCAATTGAGGAACGTAGTGTGTTATCTCGAGGACTTAATTTTTGTCCTGCAACAGGAGGCTATAGTGAATTTCAGTTGGTGAAGGATCTTCACAATTTCGAACGTAACATGCGCCTCCGTGAGTACTTTTATGATCGGTCCTCGACTCACAATACCGATAGCTCATCATTGCCATCTTACAAGCATTGGACACCCCCCTCCCAAGAGACAAATGTCTGGACCTTTATATCAGAGCTGTACAACGCGATGTCATGCAGGCATATAAAGAACGTACACCATTGCACCGCAACCTTACTGACAGAGAGCAACAAGCAATTGAATCCCTCGCTGGTCGTAATGACATAATTATAAAACCTGCAGATAAAGGAGGCGCCATTGTTGTAATGGACAGAAGCAAATATATCAGCGAAGGCCATAGGCAGCTCAGTGATGCATCATATTACAAGCGGAAAGATCATGACCCAACAAACGAGTTCAAAGATATTGTTCGTGATACCTTGACTGCGCTCTTTAATGATAAAGAAATAAGCTATGGCACTCTGAAATCCCTCATACCGTTGAGCCCAGTAGCTGGCAGGTTTTACCTTCTTCCCAAAATTCATAAGAGAGATAATCCCGGTAGACCGATAATTTCTGGAATTGGAATAGTGACTGAGAACCTTTCCCGTTATGTAGATAGCCTCATCAACACCATTCCGTCCAGCTTTTCTTCTTACATTAAAGATACCAATCACTTTCTATCAGATATTGTTGACCTACAGGTTCCTCAAAATTCGTTTCTCGTTACGTTAGATGTCACGTCACTGTATACTAATATCCCTCACTCAGATGGCATCGAGGCAGTTATCTGCGCGTACAACAATAGCCACGCCAACAAACTAGTTTCCGCATCTACGTTAGCTACGTTGCTTAAGCTCATTCTTGAACTTAACAATTTCGAATTTGATGGGACACATTATGTTCAAGTTAGCGGTACATCTATGGGCACAAGAATCGGACCAAACTACGCAAACATAATTATGGGGCTCCTTGAAAACAAATTTCTTGCAAATTGTGAATATAAGCCATTTTACTATAAGCGGTTCATCGACGACATTTTCCTAATCTGGCACCATAGTGAATCGCAACTTCTTTCTTTCATAGCAGATCTTAACAACGCTCATCCGGCGATTTCTTATTCGCACTCATATTCACCTTTGAACATAAGCTTCCTTGATGTCATGGTCACTCTACGTAACGGGAAGCTGATAACTAATCTTTACAGGAAACCCACGGATAGGCAGCAGTATCTTCACTTAGTAGTAGTCACGTGAAACACAACAAAACTAGTATTCCCTACAGCCAAGCAGTCCGTTTTAAAAGAATATGCTCTGATAGCAGCGAATTTTTCCGCCACTGCGAACAACTTCGGAGCGCGCTCGAAAAACAGAGCTATCCGGCCAGCATAATCACAGACGCCATCAAACGTGCAGAAGAGCTTGACCGTTCAGACCTGCTGAGTACTAACAGAAGACCCAAGGATTGTTCGCGGACTAATCTAATTTTGACACATGCGGCCTCAGCTCCAAATGTGAACCATATCTTATGAAACATTTTAACATTTTAATACAGAGCGAGCGGCTCAAAGGAATCTTTGCAGAACAACCACGCGTGGTCTACCGACGATCGCGGAACCTTCGTGATTTACTAACCTCATCTAAAACCACGTGTGCACATCATGAAGGCTGTCATCCCTGCAACAAACCACGTTGCAAAGTGTGCGCGCACATGACGACATCTAAAACAGTTTCAAGTACATCGTCCAGTTTTTCTTTAAAGATAAATGGGAACTACACGTGTGATAGTATCAACGTCATCTATCTTCTCGAGTGTTCAACTTGCGGTGCTCAGTACATAGGTCAAACAGAGACAAGTTTCAGAATTCGTTTTAATAATCACCGTGCACATGCCGTAAGCCTCCCTAACCTACCGCTGTCGAAGCACGTCAGTATGCCTGGCCATGGTTTCGACAAAATTAGGGCCACGATTATTCAGTCCGGTTTTAAGACAAATCACGATAGGGAAGTGAGGGAATCCTTCTTGATTCACAAATTTAACACCATTCGTTCAGGTATCAATGAAAACGTAGGAAAGCTCACCTGCCTCGCACTATAACAGCACGACTTCTTAGATTAGTAAAATATTTTAGTGTATATTAAATTGTATATTAGTCAACCGTGGTTTCTTTACTTCTGAGCTCTTTTACATGTCCTGCCAACCATACTGTGCCCCACGTGTCGATGCGCAATGAAATTTGAAACTTTTATATTCATGCACCCGTCACATGTCAGTCATGTCAACACAAGGTCCTGACAGATTACCATTTTTTACTTTGATTGTCCTAGCTGCAATACCGAGAGTTCATCACGTGAGCCTATAAAAGCGGCTTCATTGTATCATACCTACTTACTCTGACGAAGGCCGTGCCACGGCCGAAACGTTAGTAAATACGATCCTTTTCTTATGTGCTATCTTCAAGTTATTTCAATATAGAAAATACCCGGACCTGTCGTGCCTTCCCTTCAAGTTCTTCTTCAACCATGGGTCCTGGGACAGCACTGAAGAAAAGGATGATTTCGAAATACCCTGTGCACACTCCTACCACAGCAGTTGTGGGAGATTCACAAACAAAGTATATACATCAATACTTCGACCCCCTCAGCAATGGCGCACCAGCCTTCATTTCGCAGTGTGGTGCTACAATCGGTGATGTGCGTGACTTACTGGGTCTAGTGCCCCGCTCAGCATCCTGTCTTATTCTTCATGTTGGGACGGTCGATGTGGCTTCGTGTTCGGGACACGAGGCGTTTGCAAAGTACCGCGATCTACTTGAAAGCATTGCAAAATACCGCCCAGAAATTTGGCGAATTTACGCCACGCTGATACTGCCTAGAAGTGGAAACCGTCGACAAAGGAACTCTAACCTGACATTCGTCCGACGCTGCAACAGAGAAGCATCAGTGTTCAACAACATGCTTCGGAATTTTTGCCGCTATTCCCGGCTAGTTTGCTACCTCGATCATGAAATCGAATGGTTACCACCCACACGCGTCCTCGCAGCAGACGGCCTTCATATGAGCTTCGAGGGTGTGTCGTTGCTTGCAAGCCACATCCGCCGCCTGTGCTTCAGGAGACCGGTGGATGCGACATCAGCTGCCTGGTGCGATTCATCAACGAATGACGACTCTCCGCATCGAGTGGATCGAGCTGGGCGACCTTCAGCACCCAGTCATCCTACAGCACAGCCGAACTCAAGAAACAACACCGCGCCGACAGCAACCTTCACCATGACGAGCAAGCCTTCCGTAGCAGAGAACGTCACCTCGAAAGCAGCGCGCGCCCACATGAACAAGTCTCAATCTACACAGCCTACGTCTTGCCTACCGCCGCCTGCGGTCGTTGCATCACTTTCGCCGTCTCAAGCACGCTACGGACTCCGGAACAGGGGCACAACCACGAGAGGAACCAACTGACTAACACAACGCCAGCTAAGTGAGAGTACTTTATCTGTTGGCTCAATGAATTTTTTAAGGACCAGGAAGGTTATAGAAAAACGGACTCGTTGTGAATCCCACATTTCTATGCTTAGAATGTATGTCGCGGCAACAAGTGCTCCTAAAGGTTTACAACTAAAACTGCAGCCGGCCACATCAGAGATGTCTCAGAAAAACCTGTCAAGGTGGCACAACACCTTAAATCGGGCGTCTGTTGAACTAACCAGCATACTTATTAGCCATTATGAATCATCAGAAAAAGGTCTGCGGAATCAGGAAAAACAGCTTGTGCAATCATCTCAGTTTACGACTGAAGAATTAAAAACTCTCGAATTATATCGGTCACAGAAGTTAGCCGAGCTGGATGCTAAAAAATCAAAGAAGGTCGCGCGTGACAACTTAGAAAAAAAGGAATGCTCCCGACGAGGAAACATTCTAACTACAGCTGAAATGCGCCAGCCCGAGCTGGAAAGTAAATCTTCTGGACAGGATAACATTGTAAATTTGTCATGTTACGATCTATCAATTGAGGAACGTAGTGTGTTATCTCGAGGACTTAATTTTTGTCCTGCAACAGGAGGCTATAGTGAATTTCAGTTGGTGAAGGATCTTCACAATTTCGAACGTAACATGCGCCTCCGTGAGTACTTTTATGATAGGTCCTCGACTCACAATACCGATAGCTCATCATTGCCATCTTACAAGCATTGGACACCCCCATCCCAAAGAGACAAATGTCTGGACCTTTATATCAGAGCTGTACAACGCGATGTCATGCAGGCATATAAAGAACGTACACCATTGCACCGCAACCTTACTGACAGAGAGCAACAAGCAATTGAATCCCTCGCTGGTCGTAATGACATAATTATAAAACCTGCAGATAAAGGAGGCGCCATTGTTGTAATGGACAGAAGCAAATATATCAGCGAAGGCCATAGGCAGCTCAGTGATGCATCATATTACAAGCGGAAAGATCATGACCCAACAAACGAGTTCAAAGATATTGTTCGTGATACCTTGACTGCGCTCTTTAATGATAAAGAAATAAGCTATGGCACTCTGAAATCCCTCATACCGTTGAGCCCAGTAGCTGGCAGGTTTACCTTCTTCCCAAAATTCATAAGAGAGATAATCCCGGTAGACCGATAATTTCTGGAATTGGAACAGTGACTGAGAACCTTTCCCGTTATGTAGATAGCCTCATCAACACCATTCCGTCCAGCTTTTCTTCTTACATTAAAGATACCAATCACTTTCTATCAGATATTGTTGACCTACAGGTTCCTCAAAATTCGTTTCTCGTTACGTTAGATGTCACGTCACTGTATACTAATATCCCTCACTCAGATGGCATCGAGGCAGTTATCTGCGCGTACAACGATTGCCACGCCAACAAACTAGTTTCCGCATCTACGTTAGCTACGTTGCTTAAGCTCATTCTTGAACTTAAACAATTTCGAATTTGATGGGACACATTATGTTCAAGTTAGCGGTACATCTATGGGCACAAGAATCGGACCAAACTACGCAAACATATTTATGGGGCTCCTTGAAAACAAATTTCTTGCAAATTGTGAATATAAGCCATTTTACTATAAGCGGTTCATCGACGACATTTTCCTAATCTGGCACCATAGTGAATCGCAACTTCTTTCTTTCATAGCAGATCTTAACAACGCTCATCCGGCGATTTCTTATTCGCACTCATATTCACTTTTGAACATAAGCTTCCTTGATGTCATGGTCACTCTACGTAACGGGAAGCTGATAACGAATCTTTACAGGAAACCCACGGATAGGCAGCAGTATCTTCACTTTAGTAGTAGTCACGTGAAACACAACAAAACTAGTATTCCCTACAGCCAAGCAGTCCGTTTTAAAAGAATATGCTCTGATAGCAGCGAATTTTCCCGCCACTGCGAACAACTTCGGAGCGCGCTCGAAAAACAGAGCTATCCGGCCAGCATAATCACAGACGCCATCAAACG
Source organism: Rhipicephalus annulatus (assembly GCA_013436015.1). Classification (NCBI taxonomy): domain Eukaryota; kingdom Metazoa; phylum Arthropoda; class Arachnida; order Ixodida; family Ixodidae; genus Rhipicephalus; species Rhipicephalus annulatus. Next base: position 54,477 of record WOVY01011800.1, read on the forward strand.
TGCAGAAGAGCTTGACCGTTCAGACCTGCTGAGTACTAACAGAAGACCCAAGGATTGTTCGCGGACTAATCTAATTTTGACACATGCGGCCTCAGCTCCAAATGTGAACCATATCTTATGAAACATTTTAACATTTTAATACAGAGCGAGCGGCTCAAAGGAATCTTTGCAGAACAACCACGCGTGGTCTACCGACGATCGCGGAACCTTCGTGATTTACTAACCTCATCTAAAACCACGTGTGCACATCATGAAGGCTGTCATCCCTGCAACAAACCACGTTGCAAAGTGTGCGCGCACATGACGACATCTAAAACAGTTTCAAGTACATCGTCCAGTTTTTCTTTAAAGATAAATGGGAACTACACGTGTGATAGTATCAACGTCATCTATCTTCTCGAGTGTTCAACTTGCGGTGCTCAGTACATAGGTCAAACAGAGACAAGTTTCAGAATTCGTTTTAATAATCACCGTGCACATGCCGTAAGCCTCCCTAACCTACCGCTGTCGAAGCACGTCAGTATGCCTGGCCATGGTTTCGACAAAATTAGGGCCACGATTATTCAGTCCGGTTTTAAGACAAATCACGATAGGGAAGTGAGGGAATCCTTCTTGATTCACAAATTTAACACCATTCGTTCAGGTATCAATGAAACGTAGGAAAGCTCACCTGCCTCGCACTATAACAGCACGACTTCTTAGATTAGTAAAATATTTTAGTGTATATTAATTGTATATTAGTCAACCGTGGTTTCTTTACGTCTGAGCTCTTTTACATGTCCTGCCAACCATACTGTGCCCACGTGTCGATGCGCAATGAAATTTGAAACTTTATATTCATGGCATCCCGTCACATGTCAGTCAGGTCAACACAAGGTCCTGACAGATTACCATTTTTTACTTTGATTTGTCCTAGCTGGCAATACCGAGGTTCATCACGTGAGCCTATAAAAGCGGCTTCATTGTATCATACCTACTTACTCTGACGAAGGCCGTGCCACGGCCGAAACGTTGGGGGATGTAAATACGATCCTTTCTATGTGCTGATCTTCAAGTTATTCAATATAGAAAAGTACCCGGACCTGTCGTGCCTTCCCTCAAGTTCTATATATATATATAATATATATATATATATATATATATAATATATATATATATATT
>WOVY01011801.1:0-235000 GCA_013436015.1 Rhipicephalus annulatus
CACGTGGTTTTAGATGAGGTTAGTAAATTTAACACCATTCGTTCAGGTATCAATGAAAACGTAGGAAAGCTCACCTGCCTCGCACTATAACAGCACGACTTCTTAGATTAGTAAAATATTTTAGTGTATATTAAATTGTATATTAGTCAACCGTGGTTTCTTTACTTCTGAGCTCTTTTACATGTCCTGCCAACCATACTGTGCCCCACGTGTCGATGCGCAATGAAATTTGAAACTTTTATATTCATGCACCCGTCACATGTCAGTCATGTCAACACAAGGTCCTGACAGATTACCATTTTTTACTTTGATTGTCCTAGCTGCAATACCGAGAGTTCATCACGTGAGCCTATAAAAGCGGCTTCATTGTATCATACCTACTTACTCTGACGAAGGCCGTGCCACGGCCGAAACGTTAGTAAATACGATCCTTTTCTTATGTGCTATCTTCAAGTTATTTCAATATAGAAAATACCCGGACCTGTCGTGCCTTCCCTTCAAGTTCTTCTTCAACCATGGGTCCTGGGACAGCACTGAAGAAAAGGATGATTTCGAAATACCCTGTGCACACTCCTACCACAGCAGTTGTGGGAGATTCACAAACAAAGTATATACATCAATACTTCGACCCCCTCAGCAATGGCGCACCAGCCTTCATTTCGCAGTGTGGTGCTACAATCGGTGATGTGCGTGACTTACTGGGTATAGTGCCCCGCTCAGCATCCTGTCTTATTCTTCATGTTGGGACGGTCGATGTGGCTTCGTGTTCGGGACACGAGGCGTTTGCAAAGTACCGCGATCTACTTGAAAGCATTGCAAAATACCGCCCAGAAATTGGGCGAATTTACGCCACGCTGATACTGCCTAGAAGTGGAAACCGTCGACAAAGGAACTCTAACCTGACATTCGTCCGACGCTGCAACAGAGAAGCATCAGTGTTCAACAACATGCTTCGGAATTTTTGCCGCTATTCCCGGCTAGTTTGCTACCTCGATCATGAAATCGAATGGTTACCACCCACACGCGTCCTCGCAGCAGACGGCCTTCATATGAGCTTCGAGGGTGTGTCGTTGCTTGCAAGCCACATCCGCCGCCTGTGCTTCAGGAGACCGGTGGATGCGACATCAGCTGCCTGGTGCGATTCATCAACGAATGACGACTCTCCGCATCGAGTGGATCGAGCTGGGCGACCTTCTGCACCCAGTCATCCTACAGCACAGCCGAACTCAAGAAACAACACCGCGCCGACAGCAACCTTCACCATGACGAGCAAGCCTTCCGTAGCAGAGAACGTCACCTCGAAAGCAGCGCGCGCCCCCATGAACAAGTCTCAATCTACACAGCCTACGTCTTGCCTACCGCCGCCTGCGGTCGTTGCATCACTTTCGCCGTCTCAACCACGCTACGGACTCCGGAACAGGGGCACAACCACGAGAGGAACCAACTGACTAACACAACGCCAGCTAAGTGAGAGTACTTTATCTGTTGGCTCAATGAATTTTTTAAGGACCAGGAAGGTTATAGAAAAACGGACTCGTTGTGAATCCCACATTTCTATGCTTAGAATGTATGTCGCGGCAACAAGTGCTCCTAAAAGTTTACAACTAAAACTGCAGCCGGCCACATCAGAGATGTCTAAGAAAAAACCTGTCAAGGTGGCACAACACCTTAAATCGGGCGTCTGTTGAACTAACCAGCATACTTATTAGCCATTATGAATCATCAGAAAAAGGTCTGCGGAATCAGGAAAAACAGCTTGTGCAATCATCTCAGTTTACGACTGAAGAATTAAAAACTCTCGAATTATATCGGTCACAGAAGTTAGCCGAGCTGGATGCTAAAAAATCAAAGAAGGTCGCGCGTGACAACTTAGAAAAAAAGGAATGCTCCCGACGAGGAAACATTCTAACTACAGCTGAAATGCGCCAGCCCGAGCTGGAAAGTAAATCTTCTGGACAGGATAACATTGTAAATTTGTCATGTTACGATCTATCAATTGAGGAACGTAGTGTGTTATCTCGAGGACTTAATTTTTGCCCTGCAACAGGAGGCTATAGTGAATTTCAGTTGGTGAAGGATCTTCACAATTTCGAACGTAACATGCGCCTCCGTGAGTACTTTTATGATCGGTCCTCGACTCACAATACCGATAGCTCATCATTGCCATCTTACAAGCATTGGACACCCCCCTCCCAAAGAGACAAATGTCTGGACCTTTATATCAGAGCTGTACAACGCGATGTCATGCAGGCATATAAAGAACGTACACCATTGCACCGCAACCTTACTGACAGAGAGCAACAAGCAATTGAATCCCTCGCTGGTCGTAATGACATAATTATAAAACCTGCAGATAAAGGAGGCGCCATTGTTGTAATAGACAGAAGCAAATATATCAGCGAAGGCCATAGGCAGCTCAGTGATGCATCATATTACAAGCGGAAAGATCATGACCCAACAAACGAGTTCAAAGATATTGTTCGTGATACCTTGACTGCGCTCTTTAATGATAAAGAAATAAGCTATGGCACTCTGAAATCCCTCATACCGTTGAGCCCAGTAGCTGGCAGGTTTTACCTTCTTCCCAAAATTCATAAGAGAGATAATCCCGGTAGACCGATAATTTCTGGAATTGGAACAGTGACTGAGAACCTTTCCCGTTATGTAGATAGCTTCATCAACACCATTCCGCCCAGCTTTTCTTCTTACGTTAAAGATACCAATCACTTTCTATCAGATACTGTTGACCTACAGGTTCCTCAAAATTCGTTTCTCGTTACGTTAGATGTCACGTCACTGTATACTAATATCCCTCACTCAGATGGCATCGAGGCAGTTATCTGCGCGTACAATGATTGCCACGCCAACAAACTAGTTTCCGCATCTACGTTAGCTACGTTGCTTAAGCTCATTCTTGAACTTAACAATTTCGAATTTGATGGGACACATTATGTTCAAGTTAGCGGTACATCTATGGGCACAAGAATCGGACCAAACTACGCAAACATATTTATGGGGCTCCTTGAAAACAAATTTCTTGCAAATTGTGAATATAAGCCATTTTACTATAAGCGGTTCATCGACGACATTTTCCTAATCTGGCACCATAGTGAATCGCAACTTCTTTCTTTCATAGCAGATCTTAACAACGCTCATCCGGCGATTTCTTATTCGCACTCATATTCACCTTTGAACATAAGCTTCCTTGATGTCATGGTCACTCTACGTAACGGGAAGCTGATAACTAATCTTTACAGGAAACCCACGGATAGGCAGCAATATCTTCACTTTAGTAGTAGTCACGTGAAACACAACAAAACTAGTATTCCCTACAGCCAAGCAGTCCGTTTTAAAAGAATATGCTCTGATAGCAGCGAATTTTCCCGCCACTGCGAACAACTTCGGAGCGCGCTCGAAAAACAGAGCTATCCGGCCAGCATAATCACAGACGCCATCAAACGTGCAGAAGAGCTTGACCGTTCAGACCTGCTGAGTACTAACAGAAGACCCAAGGATTGTTCGCGGACTAATCTAATTTTGACACATGCGGCCTCAGCTCCAAATGTGAACCATATCTTAAAGAAACATTTTAACATTTTAATACAGAGCGAGCGGCTCAAAGGAATCTTTGCAGAACAACCACGCGTGGTCTACCGACGATCGCGGAACCTTCGTGATTTACTAACCTCATCTAAAACCACGTGTGCACATCATGAAGGCTGTCATCCCTGCAACAAACCACGTTGCAAAGTGTGCGCGCACATGACGACATCTAAAACAGTTTCAAGTACATCGTCCAGTTTTTCTTTAAAGATAAATGGGAACTACACGTGTGATAGTATCAACGTCATCTATCTTCTCGAGTGTTCAACTTGCGGTGCTCAGTACATAGGTCAAACAGAGACAAGTTTCAGAATTCGTTTTAATAGTCACCGTGCACATGCCGTAAGCCTCCCTAACCTACCGCTGTCGAAGCACGTCAGTATGCCTGGCCATGGTTTCGACAAAATTAGGGCCACGATTATTCAGTCCGGTTTTAAGACAAATCACGATAGGGAAGTGAGGGAATCCTTCTTGATTCACAAATTTAACACCATTCGTTCAGGTATCAATGAAAACGTAGGAAAGCTCACCTGCCTCGCACTATAACAGCACGACTTCTTAGATTAGTAAAATATTTTAGTGTATATTAAATTGTATATTAGTCAACCGTGGTTTCTTTACTTCTGAGCTCTTTTACATGTCCTGCCAACCATACTGTGCCCCACGTGTCGATGCGCAATGAAATTTGAAACTTTTATATTCATGCACCCGTCACATGTCAGTCATGTCAACACAAGGTCCTGACAGATTACCATTTTTTACTTTGATTGTCCTAGCTGCAATACCGAGAGTTCATCACGTGAGCCTATAAAAGCGGCTTCATTGTATCATACCTACTTACTCTGACGAAGGCCATGCCACGGCCGAAACGTTAGTAAATACGATCCTTTTCTTATGTGCTATCTTCAAGTTATTTCAATATAGAAAATACCCGGACCTGTCGTGCCTTCCCTTCAAGTTCTTCTATATATATATATATATATATATATATATATATATATATATATATATATATATATATATATATATATATATATATATATATATATATAGTGGGAGTAATAATTCAATGGGCCAGTTAGGTGAGGTGATTGGTGATTGGTGATGCTTGTTTTTCTGACTGACTCGTACGTGTACACTGTCCTTTTTGTTCTTTTTCTTTTTTGCCCATGCACATACACAGTGTTTACGTTCACCTACCCCTTGATGACCATTGAAGGGAAACGGACGAAGATTAAAGGTAAAGAGCCCACCGACCCATTGCGCACGCCGTCGCGGACTCCTCCCGCCACTGCGGCGACAATTTTGGGTGGCCCGACACACGTCGAGAACTGAACAGCACGTGATAAGAACCGGATGGGGACGTACACCGACATTTGGTCTCGTGCTCAGTGTTCACAGTGGTTTTTCTTCTTCTTTTCTTTTATCTCTTTTTCTTTTTTTCTTTCTTCTTTTCTTCTTTCTTTTCTCTTTTTTTCTTTCTTTCTTTTTTTAGTTCTCTCTCACTGTCACAAACATCTTTCAATGCGACAGGAACGCGGCAGCAACGAAGTTTTGAAGTTCATGTTAATACAACTCATCCCCTGATGAAGGGAGGACCCCTCCCGAAACTGTTGCAAAATAAATATATTTACCCTTGTTGACAACGCTTTGTGCCATATCCTATATATATATATATATATATATATATATATATATATATATATAATTTATTTACATATACTGCCAATCCCAATTAGGGATTATTGCAGGAAGGGCACATACATTGTGAGAGGGCAAGATTTATACACAGGGTACTCACTGAATTATTATAATAACGAGTGAGACAAAGCCGACAGGAATACATTTGATGACTACATCTCTACCACTAAAATACATTCAGTAGCATAGGACATCAATTCCAACTAGTACTGAAAAAAAAGAAAAATGAGCACTTCAAACAGTGGACAAGAAAAAAACAGGGTTCGTCAGTTCTGAAGACAATAAATAACATTCGAGCAGAGATTAAAAAGTTTTCAATAATTGACTGTTTGTTATACTGATTGGCAAGTTATTCCACTCACGAATTACTAGTGGAAAAAAATTTGTTCGCAGCTTCCCTCGGGGGAACACTGAGGAGGATGCGGAGAATATAATTGGTTAACGGGGTGTTAAAGTGCGGCTTACTTGGGTCGATGGCTAAATTGGTTAACGTGGTTGTGAAATGGGGTGTTAAATTGCGACCTACTTGGGTCGATGGCTAAATTGGTTAACGTGGTTGTAGGAGGGGGTGTTAAATGAGTGAACACGTACACACGTATGCGAAAGGGCGGCGCTGGTCGAAGGGACGTCGATCATTGTGTTTGTGGATTCGTTGGAATTCATTTCACCGCGACCTTGGACGTCGACGCGCCGTACAAACCAACCGACGAGCGGCAACTGAGCGAGCGAGCGCCGACCTTGAGTATATATACAGCACGACGGCGCATGCACTGTCAGCTGTTGAATGTTCTCGAAGCGCGACGCCACATGCGCGTTCACTGGAGAATCAGGAGAATTGTAGATGTCGAACGCGGTGTGTAGAGGAGGAAGGGTGCACAGATGGTGGAGGAGTGAAGCGCGCGCGGTGTGTAGAGGAGGAAGGGATGCACAGATGGTGGAAGAGTGGGCGACGGCGCGACGGCGCATGCGCGCGCGTCAGCTGTCGAATGTTCGAGAAGCGGTGTGGACGGCGCGGACGGCGCACTACAAGGCGCGAGTATAAGATGCTCCGCATCTAAAAAGATTACTTCAGACAGTCCGTCCGGCACTGATATTCATTCAGTGTCTGAGAATGCTTTTGTCGCGTTGGCCTTGTTTCTTTTAATGACATATACTTTGAACTGTTCATGTTTAGCTGTTGGTGAACTAACTGACATAGGAATTTCTGACGTGCCAGTTTAGCGCGGTTTTTTATTGTTAAGAGACCTGCTTTTTAAAAAGTTCTGTGGGTGAGTCAGTTATTCTGTACTTGTTATAGACAAATCTTATCGCTTTTCGTTGTATTCGTTCTAGGGCATTTATGAGATTGTTTGTAAAGGGAAACCACGCGACGTTTGCATATTCTAAGACAGGTCTGACGAATGCTTTGTAGGCTAGAAGTTTCGTTTCAGAGGGCGCGGAAGCGAGACTTCTACGATGGAAAAACAGCCGTTTTAATGCAGCTGATGTGACATGACTTACGTGGATATCCCATCTAAAATCTTGCGTTAAAGTTAAACCTAGATATTTGTGTTCAGTCACTATCGGAAGTGGAGAGTTATTTATAACATAAACAAATTCAGATACTTGCTTTTTTCTTGTTATCCTCAAGAGAGCAGATGTTTTAACATTCGGGGTCATTTGCCAAAGAGCACACCACTTAGATGTGAACTGCAAGGCATTGTTCAGTTTTACATGACATTCTGGGGCGTTTATTTCCTGGTGAAGTATACAATCATCGGTGAAAAGCCTCACATTAACACCAATGCCAGCAGGTAAGTCAATAATGAAGATCAAAAATAAAATGGGGGCCAAAACACTGTCCTGCGGTACACCTGACGTAACGTTGGCTATGGTAGAACTTTCGCGATTGACTTGCACATACTGTGTTCGGTTACTCAGATAATTGTCGATCCAGTCAGTAAGTGGGCCTGCGCCTATTGTTGCTTCTAATTTTTTATAAGTTTTTTGTGTGGCACCCGATCAAACGCCTTTGAGAAATCTAATAGAATTAAATCAGTTTGTTTTGTACAGTCTACATTGAGGGAGATGTCGTGAATTAGTTCAACCAGTTGGGTAACTGTAGATAGTTCTTTGCGAAAACCGTGTTGTAGTGGCAATAAGATGTGATTCTGGCCAAGGTACAACGTTAGATGTTTAAGAATAATGTGTTCCAGTAGTTTGCAACTTGTGCTGGTTAGTGAAATGGGTCTGAAATTTGAAGGGTCAGCTACGCCACCAGATTTATGAACAGCAGCTACTTTTGCAATTTTCCATTCTTGGGGGAGGGAACAGCTTGATAGGAACTTATTGAAAAGTATACACAAGTATTTGGCTACCCATTCAGCATATCGCCTAAGAAATTCATTTGGCAAGTTATCGGGACCGGCACCCTTCTTAGTATCTAACTTTAACAACAAATTAAGCACTCCAGACTCTGTCACAAGTGGTTCAATATGTCGGGTGTTGCAAATGTCAACATCAGGCACATTTCCATCATCAATCGTGAAAACAGATTGGAAATAGTTTTTTAGCGAGTTTGCTTAACCTTTGCTTTCTTCTGGGGCCGCGGGCCTAATACGGTTTTTGGGATTAAGGTTTCCGATACTGCCGCGCGGGCAACCCTTGAAGGAACACGAGAAGAAGCCATACCACTTTCGAGGACTGATGCTGCCAGTAATCTTCGACGACTTGCGCGTGAAATCACGTTTTCACTATGGTGCCCACCAAGCATCCATACGAATCGTCAACACCACCTGTCCTCTTTGATGGCTCTCCGCATGCCCACTGGACTCGACCAAAGAGAAGCCACCCTACTTCATCGCTTATGGCTAGGAGTGGCATTTACAAAATCTTTCTCCTTTGTCATAGGAATGGCCGACAACGCTCTCTGCGATGTCTGTCATTGCGAAGAGACGCTACACCACATCCTGTGTGACTGTCCATTGTATGAAATCCAGAAACAGTCACTGGCGTCTGCTTTTGCGCGCATCGACAACAGCCGAATGTCTGTGGACACTATTCTGTCAAGTGCCCGAGAGAAGACACTGCAACAGAAGGCGACGAAAGCTTAGTTGAAATTCCTACGCGACGCCGACTTGAACAAGCGACTGTAACAGCAATGTCACACACCGCGAAAGACAAGACTGGACTATGACTGAGTGTGCGCGCATGTGCTGCCGAATGTGCTGTTTCTATCTTCCCTCTCTGCTCTCTTTCATCTCCCCCATCCCTCTCCCATGCGCAGGGTAGCAAACCGGCTGCCTATAGGCTGGTTAACCTCCTAGCATTTCTTTTCCCTCTATTTTCCTTCCTTGGGATTAAGGTAGTTCCAGAACTTCTGGGGAGACGTTTTCAAAAAGTTGGGTAGTGTACTTGTAAAATAGTTTGCTTTGGACATTTTTATTTGGGATTTCATCTTAGTAATTGCTTGACCCAACTTGTTCCGAGTTTGTGGAGTAGGTTTTGCCTTCAAAGTTTTTCTGAGGCGCTTTACTTTACGCTTGCAATGAATAATTTCACGCGTTATCCAGGGATTATGTTTTCGTGTTTTCATTGTTTTAGATGGCACATAGTTAAGAACGCAATGTTTTACGACTGATTTGAAGCTTCCCCATAGTATTTCCACATTTGTGTTTGAATCATTCGCAAGTAGTTCAAATGAAGCAAGTTCATGGAAAAGATGATCAAGTGTACTGGTGTCATCGGCATGGTTAAAGTCAAGATAGGCAGAAAAGGAGTTGGACGGTATAGGCATGTCAACTATAGAAACGGAGCCCTGAATAACTTCGTGGTCTGATATTCCCTCAAGAATTTCAACCTGTGCATTATCTGCAGGAAAATGATCGCTTAAGAACACCAAATCGAGAATATTAGAACAGCACCCTTGGATACGGGTAGGCTGTTTTACGATTTGGGACAGACTAAATGTGAACATGATGTCAATGAGCGCATCCGTGCATGCGCTGTTGTGTTGCATTGTTCGCCAGTTTATATTGGGTAAGTTAAAGTCTTCGAGCAAAATTAGCCTGGCACCGAGAACATACCGATGCATATACGTGTGCAATGCCTGCAAGCTATCCTTGTCTGAAGATGGGCTGCGATAAACGAAGCCAACAAATACAACAACAAATATATACAATGATATCTGACAGACAATAACGCCAAGGAAGGTATAGGGGACGTTATTAGGCCAATTGTAATTGTAATGTCATTTACATAATACAATTGGCCTAATAACTTCCCCTATACCTTCCATGGCATTATTGTCTGTTAGATCTCATTATATTGTGTAAAACACAAAAACGAGCCCTTACGTATACACTGTTTCCTTTATTCATTAACGAGGGTGTCGTACTGGCAGACTTGGTGCCTTTAGTTTGTATACGGGGGACTATTGGTCAGCTGCCAGTTAGTAATAAGTTCACGTGCTAAGTGATGCCAAACAGGCTCATAAAGAGTGTGCCACACTCGCTGCCATGGCTACTAGTGGCGCTGACTGACACTCCCACGTTTGAATTGACATAGATACCGAAGAAAGTGGATGGGGGGATAGCTGTCGTGGTAGCTCAGTGGTAGAGCATCGAACGCGTTATTCGAAGGTCGCAGGTTTAGATCCTGCCGGCGGCAAGTTATCTTTTCACCCACTTTTCTTTCTTCTCAGTTACATTACAATTGGCCTAATAACTTCCCCTATACCTTCCTTGGCATTATTGTCTGTTAGATCTCGTTATATTGTGTAAAACACGAAAAACGAGCCCTTAAGTATACACTTGTTTCCCTTATATATATATATATATATATATATATATATTACTCTCATTGATGCCAGTCGCATAAACGTTGTTCTTTCAGGCGTCTATAGATACACTGCATGCAGTCGTCTCCAGCGGGAATCCAGTTTGCTGTGCAAGCGGAACGACCAGGAAATGAGCACGACTAGGGATTTACCTCTCCTTTTTTATTTGTCCCCAATGCAGTAAATAGCACGCGAATGCGCCAACCGGTGGTCTATGAAGTCGAGGGACTCCACAGTTTGCACGAGTGGGGACTTGGCGTATGACTCATTCCGACAATCCTAACAGAGGAAGCACAAGGCTCGACTGATGGTGGTAGCACTGATGAGCTTGTGGAACGGCTCCGATGACCTAGTCCGAATGCTTCAACATGGAGTCAGTTTCACCGAGTGTTTGAGGTTGAAGCTATATGCGTCTTCTTTGCGTTTGCGTCAGCTCGAACATCGCCAACCTTCATTCGTGCAGATATGGTCACTTCGCAAAGGGAGGAATCCAGTCGAAACGATGAAGTATAAAGGAGAAAAAATCACATTTCTGAAACTAAACCTTCTCAAAATTAATATTTCTGAAACTAAACTTATTACGTTTTTCAAAGACGACCTACCCAGCACAGCAAGCCAAAGTTAAGTGGCACGCTTGGGATGCAGCCTTTAACATGGCAGCAAAAAATATATATTGCAATCCGTTTAGTCGGCATCTATACGTTATGCAAAAAAACGATTCTGACAAAAAAAATTATCACGACACAGAGACGTCTGAAAACGCCAGGGAACACTTTTTCAAGAAAATGCGCCATGAAGAATATTTTTATTGTTAGTGGTTACGGGTACGTGCATGCAAGAGATGCTAGGAACTCGGTGATGTATTATAGCAGCAGTTTTGCACATAAACGTATGAAAACTGAAATGTGCTGCAATCACGCATGACAGCCAAATAGAAAAACTGGGACTGCCACGTAAATTTTCCATCTTATTTCTCGTGACAGCTCCATCAAAAATGAACACTACATGAAAATGAACTTGAGCAGCTATATAAGAAAACAACTTTCGTAGGTTATAGGTACTGAATTATATAGAAGGATCACTTGTTGATGATGGTTACCAACGCAAACAAATAGAGAACATAATTTTGATGGTGCAGTTTCCCTATCAGAAGTTAGTTAGTAGGCATGCGCATATAAAGCATTCGCTTGTTGTCTTATCTGGACCAAAACAGGTGTAGCGGTGTTTCGGCAATGTTTCTTCATAACTTTAACATGAAATGACTCATTCCTTTCTGTATTTATACATCTACCTGCGTGTGCTCACAAACCGCGTCAACACTACAGAGAGCTGAACATTCATTCCGAAGTCACGCATACATCTATGAGTGAGGAAATAGCATGCAGGCTAAAATGCTGCGCGGCAACACGTTGTTCGACGCTACGCAGCTGTACACTTTGCGGACAACTTGTTGCTACAAAAGGCTTGGCTATTTCCCTCTTCCCTGCGTTTCTGTTTATGTCCCCTGTCAATACATGCCGAAATAATTGTGTTGCAAAATGCCTCGCAAAACAGACCGAACCATGCAGTCCAGCGTATTATTTTTTTTCGGGAACTTTAATGAGTGGAATATGTTTGCCTATTGCTACTTAAAATGTTTTAAAACTCGTTGTTCGTTTTAATTCAGCGCCTCTTCAATAAACTCATGATGCACTACTTTCGAAATAACACTTGATTGATTGATATGTGCAGTTTAACGTCCCAAAAACCACCATATGAATATGATGGACGCTGTCGTGGAGGGCTCCGGAAATTTCAACCACCTGGGGTTCTTTAACGTGCACTAAAATGTGAGCACACGAGCCTACAACATTTCCGCCTCCATCAGAAAGCCGGGATCTGATCCCGCTACCTGCGGGTCAGTAGCCAAGTACCTTAGCCCCTAGACCAACGTGGTGGGGCAAGTAAAGATGTTAGCAAGCAATAAAGGTGGTCTACAGGTTTGAGCCTACAGGTTTGAGCAAACTTTGAGAGGGACCGGAAGAGTAAACTGATGTCTAACCTCCGCCGTGGTGGTCTAGTGGCGAAGGTACTCGGCTGCTGACCCGCAAGTCGCGGGATCGAATCCCGGCTGCGGCGGCTGCATTTCCGATGACGGCGGAAATGTTGTAGGCGTGTGTGCTCAGATTTGGCTACACGTCAAAGAACCCCAGCAGGTCGAAATTCCCAGAGCCCTCCACTAAGATGTCTTTCATAATCAAATGGTGGTTTTGGTACGTTCAACCTCACATATCAAATCATTTGATGTAGTCTAACCAGGAGACATAGGAAATGAAGCAGGCAACAAAGAAAAAGGAGGCAAAGAGTGCGATCGCCACGTCCAGTCTAACATCCTGGCCTTTTCTTATACCGCTTTTTTACTCTAGCAGCGGCAGAATCTATAATGCGGTGCTGGGAGCAAACCACGGAGCATGGATGAAAGCCCAACCTGAGTTGTTTTGCCCGTATATTGCACTGCGGGCACCAAAGGCAAGCGGCAGCCAGAGACTGCAGTGCGAGATGAACGAATGCGGTGTCTCGACGTGACCTAAGTACGCGAGCAGCTTCTACATCACCTCCCCCAGCGCACAGCTATAAAGGCACCATCTCTCTGCTTGGGAGCCATCGCCCAGCTGGTATGCTCACTCGAAGTGACCAACAACCAAAGGAGTGTAGATCGACGGTCATATACAGCAACGAACGCACGCTTATCCAACCTTTCTAGCCAGAACCAGCCCTGATGCTCGGCTTAAATAAGGCATGCCGACGCCGTAGGTACCTGTCTGCCAACGCAGCGCACTCAACATATACGCTACCTTCCACAGTGCTCACCGTTTGATTAAACCAATTCTCTTCACTGATCATAGGAAATCGGAGTCGGTTATGTTTTACAACTGATGAGTTAGCAGTGAATTGGTCGGTAATTAAACTTTATTGGGTAATATACGTGTGATTACTTGACGCGCGTTCGCGCGTGATTTAGTTCACATCCCTGGCATGTTTCAAGGGAATTGTGACAACATACCGAGAAGCAGCACAGGTAGTTGTGATTGCGCAATTAGATTATGCAGTCTCGGCCCTTTTATTCCCGTTTTTGTGGGAGTATTAGGAGCATTCATTATATAGCATTTATTTTTCCTGAACTGCCGTCTGGCGTATATAATTAATGAGGCACGCTCGAATCGCTAGAGAAAGGCACTTACTCGTTCGCTGTAAGAGGCACTAATATAACAGGGAAGTATTATATAAAAAAGACTCGCAACACAACACAACAGAAGCGGATGATATAAACATGCTGCCGTAAACAAATATCAGAGGTCGGGCAAAGCACTTTAAATAAAGATAGTTTCAGGAAATCTGAAAGTACACTAACAATTTCTTGTAACAGGTATTTTTTCTCTATATTTGACTTCAGATCTCTTTTAGGGATGCCTGCATAATATAGAGTACAGAGTGCTGTAAAACTGTTTCATTTTTTCTCAAGAGAATTCACGTAGATACACAAATAGAGACCTGTATATAGGTAGCACAAACAAGACAGAACTGCGCTGTGTCACTTGTATACAACTTTGCAAAGTTTCTTGAGAGTCCCTTTTCTTTATAGCAGCGCTATCATGCTCAACCAAAACGAGAGCTGACACACTGGACCTTTCAGGCTCATGCCGTGATGCGGGCGAGAAAAGATCCAAAGTGATCAGTTGTAAATTATGGTGTATAGCGCTTTGTTAAAAAAAAAACGAAATCTTGGAAGCCTGCTTTCGTGACAATGTAACTACGCTCCATGGTTCGAGTCACCCGTAAACAAGACGGCCGACATGAGAATACCACCTGATTTGTCCAGAAATAGCGGCGTGCTGCTGCTCTCCTAAAAGACATCGTATAATCGCTTTCAGCTGTTTTTTTTTTACTATCTGCAGATTAGTCAAAACTAAGTATCATCACTCCCTGTTACGCCAGTGTATTGCAGGAGAGATACACACAGCTTGTGCGCTAAACTAAGACTAATGAGGAGAATGTTTCAGCGCTCAATTGTAGACATCACACGTCGGAAATAAAAGTTCAGAGGGAACCACAGTCGGCCAGTCAAGAACTTTCATCAAAGTTCTTTACCTACTCTACAACAACGTGAATGATGGAGAGATACCAGTCCCGTAAAGTGCGCAGAAGAGTACAGCTAAAACATGTAATACGAGTGTTATTAATAACACATAATACTACTAAACTAGATAATTGTCATTTGTTCACTCTATTCCTGTTTTAACGGTCCCTCCAGCGTACTGTGAAAGGGATTACATAGTTTGAGGGTAGCGACATCATTATCACAATGATAACATCATCACACAAAAATAAAGAAAAAAAAACAGAAGCTGCGTGGCCGTGCAGTTGTACGTAGGTACGTGCGGGCTGTACATAATGCGTCAGGCTCCTGTACCCTTCTAAGCACGTTGAGTGTACACAACTCCGCTTTTTTCGGGCCCGTTAATTTTGCAGTGATTCCATCATTGCACTATGCGGCATCAAGAGCTTCAGATTGTTTTCGAGGTAGCTGCATTTTAGATCACTTGTGATGACGAAGGAAATTATTGGGGTCTGGCGCTGGCGTGCTTTTCTTTTGGTAATTCACAACAGTGATGCAGCTGCAATGGCGGCGAAATGGTTATGACACTGGCAGCCGAAATGGTAGAGGAGTCCTTTTGCACGCTCAGACAGGGTGCATATGAGGTATTCGTTCAAGGAAAGCTGCTAGCTCGCTAGTAATTTACGAAGGAGAGTACAAAAACCGGGAAAGAACTGCAACAAGAAAGTTTTCGCCGACCAAGAGATAAAGAATTCGTTCCTTACCTTTAATCAACTAAGGCCTGAAAATAAAAAAAAACGCTGTTCTCCTCTTTACGTTTCTGTTGTGTCTGCGCGTATGCGTGGCATGCCTATTAGCTTACATATTACAGGGGAAAATATTCAGTTCATGTTTGGGAAACGTACTTGTTTTTTAGCGTTTTCTGAAAAAAATAATGAAAAAATGAGAGACGCACAAATAAGGCCGTCGTCAAAATACTTCAGCATGCTCCGTGTGCAATCGCTTGTAGCGCATCTCTATTTTTGCTTAAGTACGCCGAGCTTCATTCATTCTAGTTTACCCTTGCTTCTTATAGCGAGTGCTACGAAAATCCTCCCCAATGAAGATACGTTGATGAGAACATTAGGGTTCATAAAAGTGCGGGATCGGAGGTGATAAATGTCAAGAACGTCGTCAGAAGCACAGCCATGACATTAAAATAAAGACTTATTGTAAATCCTTGTCTCTAACAGATAAAGTCTTCTTTCGTAATGGTTGCTCAATTACGTGTGAAGTAAGACAAAGAATTATTCTATATAATTATTACATTTTTTTGCTAAATGGACACAGGAACGCACAGTGAAGGAAGGAAGTAGCTGTGCGAAAACTATGGGACTTGGAAGACTCTTAGCATAGCTCGGACGCCGAATGAACTCACAAAAACGCACCAGCGTATTTACGCCTGAAGTTAAAAAAACAACAACAGCAAGACGTCAGCGCTTTTAGCTAGGACTTGTATTGTTCAGTCAAATATAGCTCTCCCCTTTATTTTTTAGCTTACTAAAACAGGAGGCGTACGAGAAAACCTAAGTCTATTGATTTTTATTGCAAGCATTCCTTCTTTTCTGATTTCCACGTGGGGAGACCCAGCGACCTAACATTAGGTTATTATACAATTTTAGCGCATAAAAATAAAGTATTCTAGATGACCCTCTGCTTTCTGTATAAGGTAAAGAAAAAGGAAAATATGTGAATGACAAAAAGTAGGATGTAGCACAAAGCAGGGCAGAAATGAATTGAACTATGAAAGAAATGCAATGAACTTTGCAAAGATTAAGCCTTATCTTTGGACGTATTATTCAATAGTGAAATAGAATAACACTTTAAACAAACACAAAATTACCATGTTCTTTATTTATTTGGGAGGTCATTTTTCACGCTTTATAACTGCTTTTCTTGCATTTTGGTACCCTATCAGAAATGAGGTGTAAAAAAAATGTGCCAAGACCATGTCATCACTTTTTCATTTACTTGAACCAAGCCTTGTTATTCAACAGAGACATAAGGTGCAGATTTTGTGGGTGAGCAAATCTAAACAGGCCCACCCTCTCAGCATTCTACCGAGATAGATAGATAGATAGATAGATAGATAGATAGATAGATAGATAGATAGATAGATAGATAGATAGATAGATAGATAGATAGATAGATAGATAGATAGATAGAAAGATAGATAGATAGATATATAGATAGATAGATAGATAGATAGATAGATAGATAGATAGATAGATAGATAGATAGATAGAACAAATCCAAAACAGGAAAGCTTGGCAATTCAGAGAAGAGTTACTCGTGTTGCTTACTGTTTGTGGCCAGAAACACCCACCACAGTGAAGCACTCAAGCATGCCTTGCACCAACTTAAATATACCCTGACACAGGTTCAAAAGGAGGCTTAACACAAAGAAACGGCGAGCGTGATTGAGTTTTGTGCTAGGAATTCCGAAGGAAAGCAGCGGTACAGCGAAGAACATATCTTTAAAGTCTTTGAGAGATTGGGTATCACGGAAGTAAGAATAATGACCCAGAGAAGTTGGAGTAGACTTTGAAGAAGAAGAATGATCGCACTCTTCGTACCTGTGCAGCCACTTTCGAAGTGTCTCGTGTAGGCTTCGTCTTAGGCATGCAACATAAATGGCATCCTGTCTCAGAGCGCTTGATGCAGTTCACTTATCAAGTTAAGGATAAATGGAACATCAAATATAAGAAAAATGAAGTATTGAAAAAAAGGTACAAATTCATCACTCAAATAAGCCTGCTCTGGTTGCACGGGCTTTATGATTTGAGTGGCATTGTTATTTATCCCTAGATGCCTACCTGAAATACAATGAAAATTTTGGAAGCGAGTACGTTCGCATTGGGGATATCCCAGTTTTCATGTGAGAGCATTGAAAAACCCGTTTCGCAGAAATTCCTGTGTCAGCGCTGCTGCTGCGTCGGTGTTGGCGTCGCTGGTGTTGAGCAAAAAAGCATTATCTTGTCGATGAAATATGACAAAGTTGCAAATAATATAAAATCAGCGGGTGTGAGTAGGAATCAAACACGGGGAATTTACAGAGCAAGCAGGTGTTCTGGCACACAGACATGTGTGTGCTTGAAAATGCAGTAAAAATAACTTCCCAGCTTGGAAACGCAGTGAAAATTGCTTGCATGCTTTACAAACACACGTGTACTTTATACGGGATTCCGAATACAACATGCAATGTCGTGGTAATACTGTGTGGCACAAGTGATCTGACATGAGAACATGTTATTATCATAATTATTTTGTGGTTTCAAGCTGACCACCTATTGCAAATAGCAAACACGTTACGGCGCGTATAACCTTAAGACCATGTATATACGTATTGCGTGTGTTCAGCAAGGTCGAAAATATTTCTCGCGCATAGTTGCTAATGGCTCATTGTATGCTAGCAATTACAGAAAATGTTGTCATGCGTGAAATCTTCCGTCAAACTTTCATCTTTATAGATCACTGACTTAGACTTCTTAAGTAACACCGTACAATGAAAAGTACGCACAAGGTCCGTGCATGCAGCTGTAGAATGTCGCTATAGTGTTCAACTTTCGAAATCAAAGTTTAAGGGTCACCAAGGTTTTCGTAGTTTTTAAACAGAATCCGCAACTCTACAGGGTGCTAATACAAGCGCAAAAGTGAGAACCACTTTGGTTGTTTTGAATATACAAAATAAGCAGTAGAAGAATAGCGTCAGTATCTGAAAGTTTCCAACGATATAACTTACAAAGTTTTCGTATTTATAGCATAAGCACAAGTAAAGTTTGCCTTTGTAATATTGAGCCATTGTATGCTAATATGACTAATTAGTGTTCGCATCAGATGGCACTGTTTGCACGTCTCTTCCACGGAGTCAATATTCACCGAGACACTTATAATGACATCCCTGTTGTAAGTAGCTGTATGATGTTCGAGGCCATGCGAAATTGCCATTGGCGTGATTTCTCATTTTTGAAAGATTGAGTCGCTGCTCCGTTCAATACTTTTCTCACGAACCCACATATGCAGGCACGCTGCGCTTGATCGAGCAGGTGTCTTCTACATGATGGATCCTCGTTCATCTATACTTTCTTCTGCGTGTTCAGGTCTGGCACGTAAAGCTAAAAACATTGTTTCAGCATATCGTGAGGTAAACTAACTGGGAAGAAAATTCAAAAATTAAACACAATGAGAAATTTCTAGACATGAAGTAAGAACGAAGTTATCGCTACTCACACAGAAACTGTAAGCTATCATCGCTCCTTTGTTTGCGTTCCCTTTGAATGTCTTAAATGAAATTTATGGAGCACATCAGACAGGGTTAAGCGCACCATGAGCCTCAGGAGTTGTTTACGATGCTTCTTTCAACAAGATCATTGAATGTCGAACTAACGGGAACATGCGTTTGGCATACAAAATCAGTAGAGATATATATTTATTTATATATTCATTTATTTGCAGTACCTTACAGAGCCCTCGAGGTGCATACATACATACATACATACATACATACATACATACATACATACATACATACATACATACATACATACATACATACATACATACATACATACATACATACACACATACACACATACGTACATATATACATAGGTAAAGATTGATTGCAGTAGAATATACGATTTCTCTCATGAACAAGCAAGCAGAATACATACTAAAAACGTTAGTTACAATACGTGAGGCGTGAAGGGGAAATACACGAGATAATTTTACAGTAACAACAAAGCAGCAACACTGCAAAAAAAGAGTGCCAAAAGAGTTTACTGCAAATAAATGAATAGAAGACAAAAAAATCAGGAGAAAAAAGGATAGAAAAAAACTTTGGCAGCAGTTTAATGAGCACAGAGGATTAGGAAGATGAGATACAGCAGTTTTCGGTGCATAAGTATTTTCAAGAGTATGACAGAACTTTGTGCGGTCTTGTTGTGATTAACAATGCTAACCGCACTCTCGGCTTCTTGCGCCGTAACTTTTCATTAGCACCTGTTTCATTAAAACTTCTTCTTTATAAAACACTAGTCAGATCTAAACTCGAATACGCCTCATCAATCTGGGATCCTCATTCTTGTTCACTTGTTAATGCACTGGAAGCCATCCAAAATCGCTCAGCTCGCTTCATTGTCGCTAATTACTCCCGTACCGCTAGCATCTCATCAATTAAAAATTCTCTAGACCTTCCTACCCTTTCTAACAGGAGGAAGCAGGCCCGACTCTGTCTCTTTCACAAAATTTTTTTTATGAATCCTGAAATAAAGGGCACATTGTTCTCGTCACCTTCTTACGTTTCATCTCGCATCGACCATAACTTCAAAGTCCATGTGCCACTCTGCCATACCAACATATACTTCCACTCCTACGTACCGAAGACTTCATCCGAATGGAACCACCTTCCTGCCTCCATCGCCAGCAACCCTGATCATGCATCATTCAAGACTGCCATCTCTAACTTGTAACCACTCCTCTCTATAACGCCGCAAATGGCATTGAGAGTATTTAAATAAATAAATAAATAAATAAATAAAAGATCATCTGGAAAACAGTTCCACAAACGAATAAAGAATGGAAAAGCCAAGTAACTGAAATCGTTAATATTTCCACACATGCGTGACAAACTTAAGCTGTTATGCAGTCTGCTTGAAGTATATAACTACATAGCTAATGGTCTTATCGGTGCTAATGATCTTTTCAATCCGATCAAAGTTTTTTCATTTTTCAGCAGCAAATATTTTCTTTCAGCCAGGCTTCCTCAACTTTTTGTTTGTATGCACGTGGTTGGAAAGTACAATCAAAATAATTATAAATATTTCAAACTTTTTCTGGTCTTTTCAGTCTCGAAAGCCCAATTGTCGCAAACAATAATTATGAGCACGTGTTTGAGAGTACTAGAACATTTGAAGCACTAAAGAGCTGTCTAATGATTGTAGCATGGCATGTTGAAAAAATTGCCAAGTTAGCGGAGTCAACTTTTGAAATACCTTAAGAAGGGTTGTGTCTTTGTTAGATATTGATTCCTGTTCTTTCTTGGCCTTTCTTTAGCCCTTTTAACAAATTGAAACTTGTATATTCGGACAAGCCTGCATCTGCAGGCAGAGTTTTGTCAACGGGGACAGCATTTGTCTGATCTCTAGGGAAGACATGAACCCACGCCATAACCATGGCCCTCCCATACTAACTGTGGTTAACCCCAAGTTGAAGAGGCAATCCCGAGAACACTCAGCCACGGGCGGCTAGATAGATAGATAGACAGATAGATAGACAGATAGATAGATAGATAGATAGATAGATAGATAGATAGATAGATAGATAGATAGATAGATAGATAGATAGATAGATAGATAGATAGATAGATAGATAGATAGATAGATAGATAGATAGATAGATAGATAGATAGATAGATAGATAGATAGATGTTCAATGTGCCTGTAGTTTCCTGAGAAATCATTGACCCGCAAAACGCTTAATGTGGTTACTCATGAGCGGTTATATATTTTTTTACTAGTTCAACTCTTGGAGGACGACAGCATTCTGTAATACAATGTGAACCCCTTCTCTTTTTGCGTATGTTTTCCTCCCACCAAGAAGTTTCTTGGAACCGCAGCAGCAGTGTATTGGCCTCCGAATTATGAGAGCTGGGGTGATGCGCCCAGTGGGAAAGTGCTCGGGCGGCCACGTCAGTAGCTTGATTATAATCCTCGTAAATCCTGATGGCCAGGAGCACAATATAGGCGTTTTGTGGTTGGTTTAGTGACAGCCAGTCTTAGAATATGGCTAGATAAGGGGGATATCTTCCCCGATAGGTAGTCAGCACATGATTTTAGTTCGTTATTATTGTCTTCTAATATCTATCCGCGACAGCAACCGCTCTAGCAAAATGGCTGAATAAAGCGGATGAGCGAACTTTAAGGCTCCGGTAGACAGAAACTCTCCTCTATCCTGCAATTATTAAACACTTCGATCCGAACATGAATGAGGGGTGCCCAAGCTGTGGGGATACTTGTGACATGTTCCACATGGTGTGGGCATGTACAAAAATCTCCACCTACCCCCTTTTCTACCTCTTCCTGAAATGCATGAGAGACTGCCCTTCTCAACTGCTCCTCGCTAGAGTCTCAAACCGACTCCGGTGTGACCGGCGCGATTCATTCAATGTCCCGCACTAGTGACGCCAACCATGTAGCGGGGTTATGCTGTTGCCCTCAGACTCTTTTTGTTTCCACAATAAATGTTTACATTTCTCTTTCTCTCTTGTCAAGAAATTGGATACGTTGAAAACAAATTGTAGCGTTGCGGTTCATATGAGGAAAACAGCTGAAGCTTCCAGCTTGAAGCAAACAAAATGAATAGCATACTCTATAGAATCAGAGTAGTATGTAAGAGACAAATACAACAGTTCAACCGAATCGTTACTTTCAGGCACTCTAGGTAGACAAGGTTTAGGCTTTATGCGAAAAAGCAATAAGGCTCGTATGTGGCACCACTCTTGACCACTGAAAGGTCACACATCGTGGCTTGTCTCGGACGCCTTGGCTGAATCACAAATCACTCATTGGGCAAACGTGTTCGGGCATAAGCTACGGCGGATGCTTCGAGTGCTTTTAAACAGCAATAATGGCATCAATAACCAAGTAAAATAGCACTCATGCAAGAAATACGCCGATGGGAAACGCTGCGACAACCACGCCACCCTTCTGGAATAACAAGGAGCGGAGCGTCAAGTCCGACGGGGCTTTCTAACGCGCATGCTTTTTTTTTCGGTAAAGGCGGCTGCGAAATTGAGCTACGAAGCTACAACACAGCTGCTCTCCCTCACCAAGACCACGCGGTGCCACTCTGCGTGCAGCGCCAAAGTGGCCAAATTATAGTTGTGTGGAAACATGGAAATGAGCTGCGTTAGCGGCACGGGAGACGCCGCTTTCTTCGGCACGCACCTCTTTATCGCGTTCTTGTATTTCCCCATGCGCTGCCCGTTAGAATGACATTAAGGAAAAGAAGCGGCGTGCTTGTGGGAACAACCTCATCTCACTACTGTCTCGTCCAAACTATGGCAAGACTCTGAAACAAAGAGGTCGCAGTTTGAAAAAGAGGAAGAAAATGAGAGTGATAGAAGAAAAATCAGCAAGACAAATGGTTCGCTACCCTGCACTGCGCATAAGAAACTGGGAATAGAGAAAGGGAGAGAAGACGAGCACAAACGCACACAAGAGAAGAAACGGTCGCTGAAGTTCGAGTTTTCCCATGATTTAAGTGCTCCAACTTTTCATTAGAGAATCGTGGGATTATTGAAACTTGGTGAGCCATGAAGAAAATTGAAGGGCTCAGACACCATGTTGAAAGGGGTCCAATAGTAGTTTCTTATTTCGGGCAATCAGAGTACTTAGTTTATTGAAGAGCGAGCGAAGGACAATCTCATGAATTCTTGATTGATATGTGGGGTTTAACGTTCTAGAACCACCACACTATTTATTATGCGAGACGCCGTCTTGGAGGGCTCGGGAAGTTTTCGCCACCTGGGTTTTTTTAACGTGCACTTAAATCTGAGCACACGGGCCTAGAGCATTTTCGCCTCCATCGGAAATTCAGCCACCACAGCCGAGATTCGATCCCGGGACCAGTGGGTCAGCAGCCGAGTACCTTAGCCACTAGACCACAGCGGTGGGGCCATGGAAATTCTTGGGCAAGTCGCGGGAAACCAACTTTCTGGAAAAAAATAAGTGTAGAAAAGCCTCTCTTCCTCTTTTATTTCTAAAATTATTTAATAACCTCAGATTGCCATAGGTGTGACCATGCATGAGCGAATAAAGAAGAGAAGTAGGGGGAGAAGAAAGTGAGTGAAAGGAAGTTTTGAAGCTATACATTAACGAGGTTCCCTCACCTACGCTTTCCTCCTTTTCACTTGGTTGATTTTCATCCATGTAAGCGAATAAATAGGCAAGAAAAAGAAAGGAAGCAAGGAACAAAGTCAAGGGTTGGGTTTTGAGGGAAATATTTTTCGGCACCCTTAAAAATCAGTGTGGGGGAGGCAAGGCATCCACTCCTTCGTCGAAAGAACAAGATGCAGTGCTCCACGGTGTGCCAATGATGGCCTCGCCACGACGTGATGAGGCGGTTTCTCTGATGCACGTGTGCTTGATGGCCTCCATTTTATGGCGACATTCTACAGCTGTTCTCTTTTGAGGCACTTTTGTTCCCCAAATTTTCACTGATATCGTTTTTACGAGCTACGCTACTCCTCCCCCTTTACCTTTCAAACAGGAGCAATCAGAAGGAAGAAATTAGGATAGTATATAAAAGAGGGTCCGTATATAAAGTTCGAGCTGCCCAGCTCGTGCGCATAATATTTTTGTCTCTTAAACCACCATACGGGAACAATAGAACGACCGCTTTAATATAAGCCTTACTCTAGGGTGTTTCCTTTTTATGGAATACATTTCACAGTGTACTAGAAGCTAACAAAAGCTGGTGTCATTATATTTTCACTCGAGGCCTTTGTTTGCTCTAAAACGAAAAAAA
This sequence comes from Rhipicephalus annulatus, assembly GCA_013436015.1. Lineage (NCBI taxonomy): Eukaryota > Metazoa > Arthropoda > Arachnida > Ixodida > Ixodidae > Rhipicephalus > Rhipicephalus annulatus. The sequence continues at coordinate 23,784 of WOVY01011801.1, forward strand.
AACATCCTATAAATAAATACTTGACCAGCACACGATCTATAATTTGAGCGAATAAGCACGGTGGCATTTTTTTCGTTTGTTTTGCTCTGTTCACTTGGCCGGCACCGGCGACAATCAGTCCTCGATGTCATTGACCTGGAGGCATTTTTTTACCATCTATCGACATCCCGCGCTCTTGTGCATTCCCTTACGTTAAAAGGAGTCTCAGTTACGATTCTCAAAATATCTGAAATGATATAATCAGTATGGGAACAATGCGCCATGAAAAAACACAAATACACCAACTGTGGAAGATGAAAATGAAAAGCAACTATACTAATCATTAGGCTTAAAGCATGCACAATCGGGAAGGAAACAGCTTGAAGCACTGTATATATAACAGTACGCATGGGAATAAAAAAACGCCATTTTCTCAGTAATTGTTTCAATGATCTTACAGAATAAAAAAAACTGAGCAACAAAGGTAGTCTGTAATTAACCAAGAAAAAGCAATTTTATTGTTGTTTAGGTGTTCACTCCGTTTAAAAGAAGTTTATTTCCCTGCTGAAATAAACAAAAAAGTCTACTTTAAACAATATACCATTCTGCTAGTCAGCATGCGAGTGAATAAAAGCTTTATTGATTATGTCCACTGTATTTGGCGGGGTGGGACTACGAGCACCTCAACCTACGTGAGGGCTTCGAGTCAGTGGGCGAGGATGGTTTCCTGGGCGTAAAAAAATATTACACAATAATTTGAGAAAATTATTCTTGTACGTAAAGTCGAGAAAATTGTTGTATTTTAACAGCGATCAGAATACAAGGAGCAAATCGTTCCTAGTTATTTCGAGAAAAAACTATTATACGATTATTTCAGAAAATTCTTACTGTACGTAAAGTCGAGAAATTCGTTGTATTTTAACACCAATCAGAATATAAGGAGCCACTGATTCCTAGTTGTTTCGCGAGCAATTGGCCGCCAATGAGTCATCAAGTTTTTTTTTTTTTTTGTGAGTGGTGACGAACAGCTCGAGCAAGTACGTCAACAACCGCTGCAGCCAGAGAGCCTTGAGCTACGCATCCAAAAGCGCAAGAGAGTGGGAAGCCGCCGCCACAGATGGCGTTGTAGGGCTTACGAAAGAGTGACGGGGAGGTCAACGATAATAGTGACCAAGTTCCACGAAGTTCCGAAATACAGCTAAAGTCACCAAGCTGAAGCACTCCTCCCCCCCCCCCCCCATCCTCCCTGTCTATTCGAGCTCGGTGCCGGCCACTCTAATGTGTTTTGAACGAATCGCACCGTAACAGCAAGGCCTCTGCCTAACATCGTGAGTAAGCAGTTCATCAGCACGATGAAATCTCAATGAAAGAGTGTCCACGCTTCTGGTGGCAACGACAGCCAATTGCCAGGTGGTCACACAGCACAGGTTAGCTGAAGCCCAAGCCGGCCAGTGTCCCTATAAGCAAATTGGTTCCGCCATGCCAGAAAATATGTGTGAAGAAATCGTTATATTGTAGCGGCTCTTGCAGGAAGCCTAGTAGTGCGTTTATAATTCAGAGAGGCCCATAAGTTATCTCTATCAGCTTAATGCCCCAGCGCCATGTCACTGATGCACATTTCGATAACGCCACCAAACGCTTTTTATAAGAACAATGAATCCAACAGGCCGCGAAGCATCATGCTTTGGAAAAAAAACGCGATAGAAAGTAACAACAGCTACATGAAAGCTGTTTATAGAACACTGCATGTGGACACCGCTAAGCGGTGATTAAGTAACATTCAAGACGCTTAACCAAGCTTGAGTTCATTGCGTGGAAGGAATCGTTGGGTAAAAAAGCATTGGTTTGGAAAGCTGACATGTTTTCGTGCCGACGATCACATTAAGCCAGGAAAGAGGAGGTGGAACGAGACCATGGCGTTCTGTTATAAGCACTCCACCTCGTATTTTTTCTTAAAAAGTGATTATGTACGAGAAATGTGTGCAGGCATACGTGGTAGCATCGCTGGACGAAACATGAAACAAAAAATTCTAGTTAGATCGTCCATATACCTATGGAAGAAGACGTTTGAAAAAAATTCACCGGGTGCGATGACGTATAAGTTGCATGTCGACAGGAGCAAAGGGAGAAAATGAATGACTGGCATTAACCAGAAATACGGTGGTCCAGCCCTTAAAAGAGGCAGAAGAAGGGGCCACGTAGCGAAAACAGTCTGACTACTACTGCTGCGCATTCGTAGATCATTGTGTGTAACGGTCTATACATTTCGTTTTCCCACCATTCTAACAACAGAAAGCCTAGAAGTTTTATTGGAGCAGACTGCACCATGGTTTTTTCTTCTGCTTTGGTGTTCATTTTTTTAAATTGAGTTTTAGTTTCGAGTGGCACCCTCGTTCTCATTTTTTTAGTGTCAATGCATTCATGCGTGGCTCTCATATGCTTTCAGGTCGAATATGTCAAAGATATCATCGCCTTGATTCTCTATTTATGTTCAACGCTGAAGCTCGTTCATCATGCGAACACAAGTTAATTCTCAACTATCAGTAATTTTTTCCGCGCTAACTTACAATATAGATGTGGGCGCTAGCCATTTCGAACGCCGTGACTTCAGCTTACCTGACCAAGGCAGAAGAAGGCTCTGTTAAAAGGAAAGGAAGACCTGGAAGCTCCGAATCAATGCTGACGCAATTTACATACGTGCGTTGTCACGCCTGATTATTTCTTTTTCCGTCAAAGACAACGAAATGGTAAAGTTAGGGACGAAGTTGCAGTTAAAGTGCCAAGTATTTATGAAACAGAGACGCCTTCATTGCTCACCGGCAGTAAGAGTGCAGAAAGAAGAAGTTGAAAGAAAATATACTAACTGCCACCTTTAAGCCAAGGACTTGGCCCCGTATTCTAGAACGCCTCTTCACTCAACACTTCACGTTCACTCGAGAAAGCCGATTGGAGCGCCGTCTCTAGGGAGGGAAGTCACTGCACATCAGAAATAATCTGCAGCCATTCTTCAGTGGCGCATCGCCATTTTCAGCCGAGCAGAAACGCAGTGCTCAACTCTCTCAAGTGAAGGGTGAAAGTCGAGTCGAGGAGCGTTTGTGAATATGGGTTTTACTCTGAGTGATAATGTACTGCTCAACTGTAAATAAGATGCACGTAACTCTGGTGGCTAAAACGTCATGTGGCCATAGGTTACAGTTCAAGTACGTAGTTGTCACTATGACAAAATTACGACCTTGAAATATCACGCTGACATATTCATCATTATTAGCTTGTGTTAACAAAGACTTATTAAGGACAACCAACTTACGCATAGAGAAAGCGATCACCACTCGTAAAAGCAACAGGAAACTGCACATGTAATACGATGCCGATACTTTAGAAATGTTTAATCCAGGCAGCTCCAAACTGCAAAGTAAATAAATTGTAAAGTTGTAAACTTTTGTCTTGCACAGACTCATAAAGTATAGATTGACAAGCTTGCGCTAGCTTCATGCAGTTTATTCGCAACTGGAAAGAGAAGCGGGGATTTAATTTTTTTCGCTTAGGCACATCAGATTCAGCAGGCTTTATTGAAGATGCATCAACAAGAATTTACTGCTTTGTGGTACTGGGTCATGGCGAATATTAGCTGACAATCTATATGGGGAAAATTTAGATATTTCCGCAAGTTTATATTCTAGGAGACGCTGATTAGCTACACATTCTTGCGAATTTTTTCATGAAAGAAATACATAAAAATAACCCTATTGTAACCACGCCTTATTAAACCATGCACTGTTACGGGAACTTCTGCATCACTCCCTTGTCAGATATAAAAAAGTCGCCTATATGTAAACACTCATTCGCCATATTTTAGTGCACTATCTCTCTCAGTTAGTGGACATTTATGTCTTAGAAGAGTGTGGTGGTTGAAATGCGAATGATTACCTGCTCTTTTTAGTTGTTATATATGCTAAAACGCAACATGTGCCTGGTAAAGAACCAAGCAAGATCTAATCTTATGATAACCTGAAGGTATATCAAGACACCATCCTAATCTTTGAGTAGAAAGAAACTGACCATATTTTGTGCAGATTAGAGCCGGTATGTTGAGAAGAGCCAGCTTTCACACATTTTACATCACAGCTCGAGCGTTATTTCAGGCTGCTTTATTAGGTTTCCAGCCTTTCGTGCGCTTTCTTTTTTATTTGTTAAGGAAAGAATATCAATTTAAGGCCTCATGTTTTTTTCATATCTTTAAAAATATTCCTTTTCTCCCCCTCGCCTTTTTCTTCTATTTCTGTTTCCTCAAATGTCACACTTAAACAAAAAAATGACAGATTTTTTGTACCAAGGAAATACTTATTATGCGAAGCATGCGGGGTAAACGTGATGATAGTGTAAATTTTTATGAAAGTTAACGTTATGAAAGTACGCTATAGTATGTAGAAATGTTCTATGTACACATTTATGTTTATACGCGCACGTGTTTAATAAAGCAAGTTATCAGCGTTGCGTAACTATGCCAACAGGAACACGAGTATTACCAACTATAGAAAGGGTAAACTTTTACGTAACGTTCTTGCTTACGAAGATGGTAACCCTGGCTAATGCTACGTCTGTGGATGGCGCTTAACTATACATCGGACAAAATGCTGCCAACGCCAGTCCATTGGAGTACATATGTTGTGTTTATAAAAATATATAGCAAGCAGTAAAACCACCGTTCACATTAAACCAACATTACGAATTGATAGGGTCGTTTCCGGAGCCGTTTTGAGACCTGGCATCACTCCATGGTAGAATTCAGTGAGCAAGCGTTTAAGATCGATGCACCCAATTAAGGGTGAAAAGCGCGCTTGACACGGGGAGTCGCGTGCACGTTCTCTCGCCCAATGCGCACAATGACGTTGCGGTCCCCTTTCTATGCTCACCCAACTGTAACGGTGATGCCAGAATTGATTTATCCTCTTTTATTTCTTCGCTCATTCCCGTAACTGTGAAGGGTAGTACACGTCTGCCGCGGCTCACGTTGGACCCACCCCGTTGCGAGTTGTGTAATTGCGCAAAGAACAAAAAGAATTTGACGACGTAGGGCTCACGGCACGTGCTTCAGCCCCGCGCGTCACGTATGACCACACGTCACCTCGGACGACAAACCGTAGACTGAAGAGCTTCCGTCCGCTTTGGGTGGTTACGATGAAATCGTCGCGGACAAGCGGGGCGTGGTAGTGATTACATAGATTGCGCCTTAGCACATTCGGGATGTAACCAGATAGAAATAAAAGTGATAATGTCGAGCATCGGTTGTAGTGGTTTGTTTCTACCCAATGCTCCGACTCTGCGATTGGTGTTTACGGCCGGAGACTAGGCGAAAATGGAACGAATGAGATGTGCAGCCAAGGCGTATAGGATGCAGAAACGCATTCCTGAGGGAAAACGCAATAGTGCTCTGTTGCAGGGTTTTGATTGTGCATTGTGGGTTCTCATTGACATAGATACTGGCTTACCGATGCAGAATGGTTGCGATGACAAAACGTTCAACTCTCCTTATCAAACGCATTCATGCTCTCGACTTCTGTTCAGACAAAAATGACCACATCGTTTCTTAACGACCATAGGGTGTGCTTAATAGCAACCATCATGCCTGCAACTATTCTTATATCACGTGAGTACCACCAAAGCGGACTTTGCAAGTGCTTTGTTGAGCGTTTGCCGAAGGAGATCTTTTTTCGTTATTTTTCTAACTTTTTCTTTCTTTTCAGGAATAAAGCGATAGCGTCTTTAATGCTTCTGTAAAGAGATCAGTGTCAGCGCCTTAGGAATACTTCGCCTATTTCGCGACGTTGCGCAAGCCCCACAGCCATCCGGTCACGTTCACAGGTGTAACACATCAACCCTCGAGGCAAGTGAGGCTTTTTCAATATCACTGGGAGCAATTGAAGCACGATACATGGTGGTAGCTGTAGGCTGATGCTTGTGCTCAATGGCACAATCTAAGGACAGGAAATGGTCGCAAGAACGAGAAACCCAGCAATGAGAACACAACCCAGGCCAAGGCCTGGGTTGTGGGATATATTGCCGTGGGATATATTGATATAAGTAGAGCAGACAGAAGGGTCGAAATCTAGAACCTACGTTTTGCTGAGTGAAAGTCATTTTGTTCATCTCTTCATGCAGTTCTGTTCCTAAGCATTTATTTTTCCTTTGGTCGAGAGCTAGACGGGGCAAACTTTGTTCATCGCATCGCATGATACCATAAAATACATTCCCGTGTGGTCTGTTTCCCCGTAAAGATCCAGACGGAAGGGGGCGTACGTCATGAATGCCTGCGGCTTCGCAATGACACAAGTGCATCGATTTGTTGCCACCGGGTAACCGTTGAATGGGGAGTCACCACAATACGAAGAAAAGTTTGTTAGTGTTTTCTTCCCCATATACTGTATTTCGAATCACCGACATTCAAAGACGCTGCATAATGCGTCAGGTTAGAGGCAGCATTCCGCTCTCGCCCGGTTTCATGCAACATAACGTGCCTTCACGCTTGTATTGCAATATTCTTAGTGAGATGTAACTAATTTCTTGCACGTCTCTTGTATATTTTGTTATTAGACTTCAGAGCATGAAACTTTTCTATAACGCCTACAGTAATAACGAATACTGCGCACATGATTATCTTAGAGCATGTGGTCCAATAACACATTTATTTATAATGTGATGCGTTTCCGCAGACTGATTCTGATAGCGAAAATGTGAGCAGAGGAAATACAGCAAGCTGTAGTTTCAACGTGCCTAGCCCGAAAAACGACAAATTCAAAGAATCAACGAGAAACGTCTATTCTTTGAACTCCTACGTCAAAATTTCATAATTTTGAATTGTCGCACGCCTAATTATATATTGCTAATGATAGTACTTGAGGTACACTGTCTTGGAAGTCGCTTATTATATCGCCAATCAGAATGAACATCATGAAAGAGGGAGAGAGAGAAGCAAGGTAAGAAACGTAGAGAAGTTAACGGGGCTGCGTCCAGTTTGATACCCTACGCACGGGGAGGAGAATGAGGGAGTAAAGAGAGAGGGAACAAGAGGCACAGTTTACAACACACAGCGCAAGTTTTCATACGCACTCACTCAATGCACTTGTCTTCAAGTTGTGCGAAAAATTCTTTCTAACCATCTAGGCTTGCCGTGTTCCGTGAAAAGGCTCTCGAGACCTCTTCTTCGGTAAAGGACCAATAATCGAGTCTTCTCAGGGTTACTGGAGATATTAATAAGTCAAGCCCGTAATATGAGCATGAGCCCATCAAAATGCTCTTGGATTAGTTTTAGGGAGGTAGTAGAGGATGTCACAATTTTCAGCGTAATGCACATAATGAGAACTAGGGTCGACTTTGCCTATTTAGAACTTAACTCTTTCCTCCAGACGTGTTGGATATAATAGTACTTTATATTGTTGAGCACATGCACGACGACCCTACATCTAGACATTTAGGTTTGGCGCGGACGCTTTACCAGACTAAAGAGAGAGCGCTTATATTGGCCTGGTATGCAGAAGTCCGTTCAGAGTTATGTGGCAAGCTGCATGCAATGTCAGCGTCACAAACGTCCATCAACAGGTCCAGCTGGTCTTCTACTGCCGATGCCAACTTCATGCGCACCTTTCAAACAAGTGGGGATTGACTTTCTGGGCCCCTTTCCAAAATCGGCTAAGGGCAACTGATGTATCATTGTTTGCGTCGACTACCGCACACTCTACTGCGAGACGGTGGCCGTCACCTCCGCAACTGCCAGTGAAGTCTCGTCGTTTTTGCAACAGTACGTCATCCTCCGACATGGTCCACCTCGCCTGATTATCAGCGATCGTGGACGACAATTCACAGCGGATGTTGTGGAGGAGCTACTCCATTTGTGTGAATTCCGCCTGCGTCACTCGACACCATACCACATCCAAACTAATGGGCTGACGGAGCGTACCAACCGCGCCATTATCAACATGTTGTCTATGTATGTCTCATGCGACCACAAGAGCTGGGATGACGTACTCCCGTTCGTTACTTACGCGTTCAACAGGGCGAAGCATGAGATTACAGGTTATAGCCCTTTCTTTTTGCTCTATGCACGTTCGCCGCGGCACACAATCGACACATATTACATTTCTGTGATCACGTCAACGTCACTGTCGCCGAGACTGTCTGCCTCGCCGAAGAGGCGCGTCGCATAGCTCGACTACGCACATTGGCATCGCAAGACAAAGCGAAGGCACGCTATGACATTCACCATCGACCAGTGATTTATCGCCGTGGTGATCTGGTGTGGTTGTGGACTCCGATGCGCGATGGTTATGCTAAAAGTTTTTCGCCACTTACAATGGACCTTTTGTCATTGTCGACAGACTTACAGAGGTAAACTATGTAATAGCTCGTCTCACGGCGAGTGATCGACAAGCTGCCAAAACTCAAGTGATTCATGTTGCCCGCCTGAAGCTGTACACGCCACGACAACTCAACTGACTCGTCCGGCGCCTTTCGTCTGCACGGAGAGGAATGTTGCGCCCATGCACGAAGACAACAAAGCGTATACGGTGAACGCAATTGTCGCCCGGAGCGAGAAAAGAAGAAGAGGATCAGGAGGATCTCTAACCAGTCGGCCATTTCTGAGCTGCCCCTCACGACCTAATAAACGGCCCCTTCCAACCTCTGCCTATCTCTTTCAAACGTAACAATATGTATACGTGGCTTCCACGAGAGCTGTGGTCTTAAGGGCTGACTCAACAGGCCCCCAGCAAGCTTTTTCTGCAACGAAAGCTGTTGTGAGATCACAACTCGGGTTATGCGCGGCACCGTAGTTGTCCGCCGACGCTGGGGTCCGTAACCAGAAACGAAAGAAAAAGAAACAGTAAGTAAAAACACCAAGGACGCAGTGGGGCTCGAACCCGGGTTTGCTGCGTGCCAGCCCAGTATTATACTACCGAGCCGCACCGGTGCTCGTTACCTGTTCGCAAGCTTGCCTCAGGCAGGCTTGATGTCGGGAAAGGAAACGTGTTCCTATGAGTATTAAAGTGTTTTAAAACAGGAAATGAAATACCAGGCGTCACACGATGCGAATAGCGTAACGAGTGGGTCGTCCAATGCTCCAACCTATTACAAAAGCTTGTTCTTTATTACTGAATAACTGTGGCGCACACCCACTTCTGGCATAGTTCCTCTTTTGGGTCTGAACAAAGACTTTTCGGTATGAAGGAAAACTCACAGGGATAACACGCACCAATAAAGTTATAGTTGACACCTTGTAATTTAAGCAAAACTGATCAAGGAAGAGTCTATAATTCAAGCTACGCAAAATACAGTTATGCTCTGCACTAATATGAACCTGTTTGTTGTGCATGCCTTTCTGAGCCAACAATGGGTAAAGAAGTCAAGCGTAAGGAGGGGGGGGGGAATAGGCGGGGCAGAACACGACATTTTGACGTTGTCTGCCTCTGCAGATAACAAAAAAAGTACTTTTCTTAGTTTTTATTGTTTCCTGTGATAAGCGCTGGTACTTTTCTACCTTTTAATGTGTAAAAGTTGATGATTGCTCACGGCGTTCACGCGGGAAAATTTACGCGGCTGCTGTCAGTTCGTTAGCGGCCCGACACAAAGAGCTGAAATTCTACTCAACCAAATTTAGAATCCATGAATGAAGCTACTCCTGTGTCAGTACAACGAGGTTAGTAATTATATCGTTGCTTTATACTTTTAGCTACTTACCGCCAAAACTTTACTTCATTTAGTGCTCAGGACGAAAGTGATTTTTTTAAAATTCGGACATGTCAGCATGATAAAACGTCACAAGAAGGCATGAAGTTACCTTACAGAGCGTCTTATTAAATGAAGCATATACGTACACACATTACATAGTTCAATTCTTTGCTTAAGACGATTTGGACGTACAAGAGAATGTGGTAGAAAGCTTTTTGGCAGGAAAGCAACATTGAAAAGCACTGATTGCTGTTGAGGACAGGACTCACTCCATTCGCACTTCGTCGAAGTTGTTCAGCGTTTTCAAAGATGTTCTAAAGAGGCCCTTAAATTGTTGAAAAAATCCCTAATTCAAGTCCTTTAGAAACACGTTTTAAAATTGGGTTTTATGGAACTTTTCATACCGATACCTTACACATAATAAGAAATAAAAGAAGTATAATTTCACCGCCTCACAAATTCCCGCTTACGAAGTTTAAAGTCACAAAATTCTTGTGCAGTTCTGCACCAAATCAGGAAAAAGATGTAAAGAAGATGTCTCAGAACATATTTAGTTATGTAGTTCGATGAAATGCAAGTGTTCAAAAAAGACATTAGCACAAAGAAAGGCTGACGGCGTTTGATCTCAAAGGCTTTCGGGGCAGCAGAGAGCTGGGGTTTGTTAGGATTAAATGCGTGGAGTGCAAGAACTGGCCTCATAAACCCTGTGGGGGGGGGGGGGGGGGCTCACGGAATAAATTTCAAGTGCTTTTACGGGAATCACTCAACAGACGAAACTTTTTTCACTGTCTCGTTTTGCGCCACATGCGTGGTAAAAATAAAACACTTAGAATATTTTTTCTTTTTCTAACGAACTTGCGAACGCATGCAACATGACAATATTTATGTAGCACGGCACCTTGTGAACAAAGTAATGTTTCTGTATTAACTGTTAATTAAAACTAGCGGATTAAAATATATATTCACTATTTTAAATTTTTGTCTCGTTTTACGCTGTTCTACCTACACAGAAAAAGAATTACAATGATGAGAAACAATTATATTCAAATTCAATTATATTCAAAGCAGGAGTATAAAGATATACGGGGTGATCATTTAGAACGAACCTATTTCATTGGGGCTTATTTTTGGTACAAATTATCTGATTAGAGCAATTTGAGGCAGAAGATTCAGGAAAAATAAAATTTTATAGCCTATCTGTTTATTTTTTTGTTGTACAGCACCAATAATAAAAAAAATCAAATAAAAAACAACCATATTACGCGAAAATGCCGAAACGAGTGACTGTGAACAGTTGGTGGTTTCGCTGTCGCCCCCAGACTACTACTTATGAAATTTTATGAAGGGTCCTGTATTATCTCCATAAACAACAGACACTCGATGAATCACATGCGAACATCTGTAGCGGAATGGCAAAACTCACTGGCATCCCGTCGCCGAGTTTTACAGCTAACATAGAGCGCCAAGGTCGGTTGCGTCTAAGCCTGGAAGGCGGTAATTTTAGGCGCGTGTCATGGGGTAAGTAATTTTAAACTTTTATAACGCTCAAACTTTAATAGTCAAGTTTATTAGGTCGCATAGCGATCAGTTTTCACATATCGTTATGGGCGCAAACTATGCATTCATGCAATGTATCTTTATCGGGGCAAGCCATTTCTTTCCGTAAAACATTTCGTGCCCTTTTCATTATTTCTATTTTATTCTTTTGCTTTCCGTGTTGTACATCACAAACATCAACGCGCTTTTTATTTTCCAACCTTTCTGATTGTTTTGTAATAAAACGATTTGTGGTCAGATATTTCTAGCGAAACTAGAGCCGACTGAAATAAGTCAGTTCTGTACAAATTCTACTAACCGTAAAATGGACTGTGAGTGGGCCTGTACGTTAAAATTAATACCATTTAAATGCGATTCAAGCCTATAATTGTAGGTTGCTTTTCAGCATTTCTAACAATACACAAATATATAAAAGTATTGCGGCATATGGTTTCGTATATCTATTTATTATAGGTAATGCAAAATCATCTTAACTGTGTTTGCTAAAGCAGGAATTTACTGATTGAGAGAGTACGAAAGACCTGTCAACTAGCTTCAGACTACGCGATGGCGCCCTAGCCATTTATTTTCTTTACAATACCAACTTTTTTATTTTTTCATTTTTTTTATTTCTAGGTACTGTTGGCCGATTGGGCCGTTACAGGGGTGGGGTAGAAAACTGACATAACAACCATCATGTCATGCGTAAAAAAGAAATGCATAGCCGATACAAAAGGAATACATCACTATACTACGTTCTACGACTTACATGCTACATCACATACATCACAAAATACACTTCCCAATATTACATCCTACAACGTACATGAGACAAGTTACAGCAAATAGATTCATTGTCAAAAGATGACAGGCACACATACCAAAAACAGCAATCACCGTTCACGAAGATTCACCTAGAAAATATTTCGTAACATTGTTTTCAAAATGTTCTGCAGTTTGAGAATCACGTATAGCATCGGGTAATACATTCCAGTCTTTATTGTTCTAGAGAAAAAAGAGTATGCATATGTGTTCACACGACATTGAGGAACTAGATATTTTCTGAGGTGGTCACTTCGTAGGCTCCGCACTTGACGGGGAATTAGGTACTGCTCTGCATCAAAGTTAAATGTATTTTGGGAAAGCAGGATCAAGAATTTAAGTCTGGCTATGCGACGGCGGTCCACGAGGGGCTGTAAATTTAATTCTTGCAGCATCTGTGTTACAGAATCTTTACGAGAATATTTTGAAAGAATAAATCTAGCCACCCTTCTTTGTACCCGCTCGATGTTTTTAATTAATCCTTTTTGATAAGGGTCCCATATGGTGCTTGCGTATTCCAGTGTAGGCCTTACTATTGTTAAGTACGCTGTTAACTTTACGGGGGCTGAAGCCAGTTTTAATTTGCGACGTAAGAACCATAGCTTCTTTTCAGCAGTAGAGCAAATATTACTGATATGTTGGATCCAGTTCAGGTCTTCAGATATTGTTACTCCTAAGTATTTACATCTGGTAACGGTAGCTAACGTAGTGGAACTTAGTTGATACTCGAAATTTTTTACGTGCTTTACTTTGTAACTCGCAAAACAACCGTTTTTTCTTTATTTATTTGCATTTTCTATGTTTTGCACCATTTCTCGATAGATGCCAAGGCATCGCTGAGTATTTTTTGATCACTATGGTTACATATTTCTCTATAAAGTAAACAATCATCGGCGAACAGTCTAACAGTAATATTTGATTAATGTCGGAACAGATATCGTTAATATAAACGAGAAATAACACCGGTCCGAGTACGGACCCTTGAGGGACTCCAGATGTTACGTGTAAACAATCAGACTTGTAGCCGTTTATGTCCACATACTGCGTCCTACATGTCAGATATGACCTGACCCACTCTACTACATTGTTATTTATGCCACTCTGCTTCAATTTCTTAATTCGTTATGAGAAACCCTATCGAAAGCTTTTGCGAAATCAAGGCATATTGCATCAACCCGTCTTTCGTTATCTATTGCTTTTGAAAAGTCTTGAATGGTCTCAAGAAGCTGCGTTACGGTTGATAGCTTTTGTCGGAAGCCGTGTTGGTTAGGATGTAGTAGGTTTGTATTTTCTAGGTACTGATATATAGCCTTGGATATAACATGTTCGAGGGGTTTGCAGCAGACGCAGGTTAAGGAGATTGGCCGGTAATTTTTGATATTCTGCTTGTCTCCGGTTTTGTGTACTGGGAGCACTTTTTTGCTACAAGCCAGTCGGCTGGGACCCGTTTTTGTTGCAAGGGGTCATTAAAGATTATTTCCAAGTATCGCGCAACCCAATTAGCGTATCTCCGCAAGAAAGCATTTGGAACCCCATCCGGACCAACCGATTTATGTTCTTTAAGCTTTAGAAGGAGCGATAGTATTCCTTTATAGCTAATGCGTACTTCTGGCATGTCAGACATATGGGAGAATGATGTTGCTGTATTTGAAGCACTACATTCGGAATCACTTGAAAACACAGACTGGAAGAACTTATTATGGTAAGACGCAATTTTTGAACAGTCGGTTATGATTTCGTCGTCAACAACAATGTTGTATTGGCTTTGAGGGGTTTGTGACAAATGACGCCAAAACTTTTGCGGGAAAGATACCATGAAGTTTGTAAGTGTTTCCTTGTAATATTACTGTTTTTCTTGCCTCAGCGTTGTACGCAATTGTGAAGATAAGTTTGATATCTTTTCATGATTTTTTTACTTTTCTTTGCCGTCCAATTTTTCGCTTCAGATGAACTATCTCTCGCGTTATCCAGGGATTACGCCTATTCTGTCTCTTTTTTCTTAATGGTACGAAGGAATGTACACAGTGAAAGATAATGGTTTTGAATCTTGTCCACAAAGAATTGATGTCATCATCAGGGCTCAGACTGTCTAGATGAAACGATAAGTAGTCAATAATGCTCGTGTCATCAGCTTTATCAAAATTGGGGACATGCGCAATACATTCTTTATTATTTGATGCAGGAACGTCGGCTTTAGTTTGTACAAATACTAGTTTATGGTCCAATATGCCATTTTCTACAGCTACCTGATAATCTTCAAACCATCCATCAAGAAATACTAGATCGAATATAGCCTGCGCTGTTCCCGTTTTGCAAAAGCCTTCCTGTACCAACTGCGTTAAATCGTTAGCGAAAGCAATGTCAAGCAGCACTTCACAGTCAGCTCGTTCCCGTGACTCTATGGTAAGTGATTTCCAATCAACCCCCGGCAAGTTAAAATCACCGGCAATTAGTAACCGCTGGTTTCGGGTCTTCTGTTGTTCTACATAGTGCTGAATCGCCTCTAAGTATTCAAGTGATGTGTCAGGGGATTTATAGATTGCTCCTATTACGACTAAATTGGTTCCTAATTTTACTTGGCACCAAGCGCTCTCGTGATTAGGGATATCATTCATGGTTACAAATTCAATATTTTCTTTATTATGATTGCAACTCCTCCTCCTATAATTTCTCTATCATTACGTATTATCTTAAAACCTGGAGGAAATAACTCGTAATCTTGTATTTCTGGTCGCAGCCACGTTTCGGTAACAATAACCACGTGAGGGTCATAACTAGCGAGCACATGTTCTAAATCACCGACTTTATTCACGAGACTTCGAGCATTAGGGTTTATAAGTCGAAAATCTGTCTCCTGGATGACGGTATTTCACTGGCCACTATCTCTTGGTGTATCCTTTGGCGGCGCACCTTTGGTTTTCGGCAACTGCCGGATCTTGACACGGCTATTTTTTAGAATAATCCCATGCGTAGACGTTGTTATCTACAGTAAGCATGTCTCGGTTCAAGCGCACGCACGAGCCTTCTTTTTTTTTTTCTTTCAACGCAGACTTCCAGAGCAGCTTGCGCTTATTCAGTGTCTCTTTTGAATAGTCGTCGCTAACCGAAATACCACTCCTTTTTAGTTCTCCGCAGCTATTGAAAACCTTTTCTTTTTCCTTATAATCATAAAGCTTCAGTATTACTGGCCGAGGTCTTAAGGGCTCTTCTGCGGATTTGTTGTGATGTGACTTTCCGACTCTGTGCATCCACTCTATCGTTTTCACATTAACACCGAGCTTTTTCTTCAATACTTCTATAACTACCTTTTTTTTCAAGTTCTTCTGAAGTTTCATTTTCAGTCTCCGGTATACCAAACACCATGAGATTGTTTCGCCGAGTTCTGTCCTCTAAAGCAACAAGTTTTTCCTGTTGCTTTTCCAAAGCTGAATTCGACCTCTCAGTTGTGTCTTTTAGTTCAGCAAGACTTGCCGCTTGGTCCCTACAAAGCTGTACAATGTCTTCCAGGGCCTTAAGCCTATCGCTAAGGCCGCTTAGGTTGACCTGAATTGCCTTTTGGCCATCACACAATCCTTGTACAAATACTTTTATATCGGGTCCAGGGTTCGTCTCAACGTCACCCGACAACAGCAAACACAGTGATGAAAAAGCAGAATACACCCCCCGTGGGCACGGCAGCACTACGAGAAAGCGATTGTCGCTCTTATAAGACGGGTATGAACTAACCTGTTGAAACAGAAGAAAGTTGTTAGAGCACATCGCCCACAGAGAACACTTGACACAGGGAACACCTCAAAATAAAGCAAAGAAAGAAGAACAATCTACCAACACTGAGTACATGCTACAAAAAACATTCCTGAACTTCAGCGCCTGTCATGCAGCAGCATCCTCGAAATCCGATTACTGTGCCGTTCCCGCGTCGATGTTGCTCCGATTTTGTCAGGTCGCCACACTTTCTTCGGAATATCTCGTTTCCGAATGAGGTGAAGCGTTGGGCGAAACTCCTTTCAGTGCCTGGTCGTTCATGCAATATGCTCTCGGCGCCTCGAGTGAAACTCGCAGATTTCTCATATGAGCCTTGGGGCACGCTGGTGTGAGCCCTTCTACCTTGACTCGCACGCTCGCGTGTGCAAATAACAAGGTGATTAAAATCAAATTTTCTACAACCTTATTTCTGGGATACGTTGAAAGCAAAAAGCAAAAAGTATTGCAGTCTGGCTGGTTAAATATAGCTAAGAAAATTAAGGGCCATAAGAAGGAAACAGACAGGGTACATAAATAGAATAGCCGATGAACCGTAGAATAGAAAGAGAAGAACCGATGGATCGAGTGATATTTCATATTCGGTACCAGTGCTTTAAAATCAGTATGATATCAATATCCACACTTTCTTTTCATCGGTTACGATGATCTCTGGTCAATAATAATTATTGTCGCTGTAATAAATGCAAAAAAGACTGGTGGAAATAGCATTATCTGTAACAGCAAATACGAATTGCTCATGTCAAGTTTTCGATGTTTTTACTGCACTTTTACACCGGAAGCCACACGCACCAACTAGGTGACTTCAGCGTAAAGATAGTAAATTTGCATGGAAGCCTTGCCTTGATAAGCGTCCATGCATGTCCACCTTACTCAGTTCGACATCACCTTGTTAGTACATGTGGCGGCCAGTGGTTCTCCTGTACTGTTTGCTATTGTTTGCTGAAAGACCTTTCTTCAACCTCTTTGAATCTCATGATGACACATACAGGAAGAAGGATCCCATTGTTTCATGAAAAGATATCATTGACTTCATTTTTTTTCAAATATTAGAGTTGGTCACAGTTGCCGGTGGCAGAAGTTAACACAGACGTTAGCCACTTTTAATTTCACTTCAATTACTCTACTTGCAAGAGATGTCGTTATAAACTGTACTTCAGTCTCAGCTATCTTTCACCTCGCTATACGCTTTGAAGTTTCACCATTCTTCCCTTGTGGAAGATTTCGCCACCTAGACCACATTTCTAGCAACAAGCACTCTTTATCGCTGTGCTGGTAATTTATTTTATTCGTATTTGTCCTGTAGGAGTCGTGGCAGATTTTACTGGTTTTTGGGAGCAGCTGCCGTATTACACTAATTCTCTATGCGTGCTCAAATCTGCCGTAACGGCGTGTTTGTGAATCAACTGGTATGACATCACCGATACGAGAAGGAACGTGTTGAAATCAGAATTCGACAAAAGAACACACGAACGGCAAAATCGGTCATAGTTTTGCCCCACGCTTAAAGAGAAAAATGAAGCTGATCACAATTTCAAAAATGGCATCCTCCTAACTTCCTGTACTTCCCACCACGACCGACATTACCGAGACCGGTGGTTTCACTGGCGTGCTCTGCTATGAGTGCCCGCAGGCTTTCGCTTTCAGAATGTTCGCTCCACTTTTTTGTTTTGAGACCCAATGCCACCGTGACTGAGTTTGCGCCCGGTATAATCGGTCAACCAGAGTGATTCGGCTCAGACGAAGCTTATGAGGAATAACGAGAGATCAAGGATGATGGCCGCCTAGAACACCATTAGCTCTGTGAGAAGTGCTATACGGTAGAGTGGGCCTATTGTCTCTTGCAGTGGCTAATCTTTTTATGTGCGTGGCAGGCCGGGGCCACGAAGGAGATCCTCAGAACACCCGCCACCACTTCGCATTTCTTTCTCGCGCTTAATTCTTCAGTTCTGGCTCTTCCCCCTCACATTTTCTTGTTTTTTTTTCTAGGCAGCCCTTCATTCGTAGAGCGTGTTGTGGTTGTCAGCATGCGACTTTTTTTTTTTTTTTGGCTCCTGACGCGGGTTCACGGATGCTTTCGTATTCCCTTTGGAAAGACAGATATGAGTATTTTCGGAGAGTGTTTCTTTTCCCAAGCAGTGAAGAAGAATTTCAATGGTACGACAGTCACGATAAGGCATCTCGAGCTCCTATCTATATAAGGTACTTCTGGTGGAATGTGACGCACAAGATCAATTTACGATCTGAGGGAAGCAAGGCGGCTCCAGAAAAAGATTCAACGACGCATTTACAAACTGGAGAGCGAACGCTGGAAAGCATTCTGCGAATCTCTAGACCCTCATAAACCGCTGTCATATATCTGGAGAACAGTTCGTGGCCTTCGCTCCTCTCCACAACAACGGCACCCTTTTAAAGCTTTGGCACTCCATCATGGAAAAACAGAACTCGAGGTGGCTGAAGAATTTTGCACGAGAGTTGCCGGGAATATTATGAACGAGAGCATCGACGCCGTGATCGTTCCTGAGACGCGATTACCAGAAATGGACATTCCGCTCACCATGGAAGAACTGGAAGGTGCGTTAGTCGCTTCTAAGCGCATGTCATCGCCAGGTCCTGATGGTATTACTTATAGTGCGTTGGTACACCTTGGACAAAAGGCTAGAAAAGAGCTTTTAACATGCTTCAACAACTCCTGGCTCAGCGGCAGTGTTCCCCGAGAATGGAAAATTAGTCGATTAATACCACATTTGAAATCGGGAAAATCACCATTGGACTTGACAGCGTATCGCCCTATTGCCCTCGCAAGCTGCCTCGGAAAAGTGATGGAAAGAATGGTTCTATTTCGTCTCGAGTGGTACTTGGAACGACACACAAAATACCCTTCTTGCATGGCAGGCTTTCGTCGGGGTCGCTCCTCCATTGACTGTGTCCTTGATTTATCGACATTTGTTCAACAAGAAAAAAGTCGCAAGCGCATATCAGTGGCACTCTTTCTTGACGTGAAGGGTGCATAGGATAATGTAACTCACGATGCCATCCTCACTTCTCTCGCAGCGATGGGCATTGGTGGACGAATGTTTCAATGGATAAAAGATTATATTACTGGCAGGGGTTTCTTTGTACAAACATATGAGGGTACAACTGCCCAACATTACACCTACTGCGGAGTACCTCAGGGAGGTGTTTTAAGCCCCACATTGTTCAATGTGGCCCTCATTGGTCTGGTGAAGGTTATGCCAAAGTCGGTGTGCCTATAGCCATGTACGCCGATGATATTTGCCTCTGGAGTGCTGCAGTTACTCACCCTCAGGTGCGTGCACGAATACAGTGGGCAGCAACCCTCACAACAGCCTACCTTCAGAAACAAGGCCTAAATATATCAACTGTGAAGTGCGCGTTGATGGCGTTTACACGCAAACCAATGACGCCATACCCTGTTTACATCAATGGGCAGAGTGTCAAATATGCACGGACGCATCGTTTCCTGGGCATAATAATCGACAGAAGTCTTTCGTGGAGCCCACATTGTGCGTACTTGAAGAAGAGACTACTATCTATTGTGCATATCATGAAATTCTTGTGCGGTAAAGCATGGGAAACTTCTGTGGCCTCCATGCTACAGCTGTACAGGGCCCTATTTCTGGGTCTATTGCGCTACAGCTTGCCGGTACTGACTAACACTTGCAAATCGAATACTCATTCATTGGAGAGTTTGCAGGGTCAGGCACTGCGTATCTGCCTAGGACTGCCCCGATGCGCTTCTACTTATGCCACAATCATGCTTGCCAAAGACCATCCGGTCAGGACACATATAGTTGTGGATTGCCTCAGAGCGCACATTCGACATGCTAGCCGTGTCCCCGACCACCACTTGGCCCTTCTACCTTCCGGAAGACCACGTGCTACGTTTTCAGACGTCATAGCCATGCACCTAAACAGCATTCCATCAGGATATACGCCAGCTGCGAGAACGGCATGCCCTTTGTGGTGCCTCGACCAGCCGCAAGTACGTCTATAAATTCCGGGAATCAAAAAGAAAAGCAGTCATTCCAGAGTAGCATTGAAGCAAGCAACACTGCTATTATTACATGAGTTGTACTTAGACCGAACGCAGATATACACTGATGGGTCCGTCTCATTCAGCAGCTCATCAGGTGCCGCTGTAATTCCGGCTGCAGAAATGACAATCAAGTTTAAGTTGTCGCATATGACTACATCTACGGCATCAGAGCTTGCTGCTATAAGGGCTACTTTACAATATCTCGTTCAAGAACGTCCAGAAAAATGGGTCATATTCTGTGATTCGAAGGCAGCGCTTCAGAGTTTGCAGTCTGCCATGCGTAGGAGGAGCCATGACCAACTGGTACAAGAAATAAGACATTGCCATCATGAAGCTCTAACACGAGGGCATGATATTATATATCAATGACTGCCTGGACATGTCGGTATTACCGGAAATCAATTAGCCGATGATGCAGCCCATTCAGCCCATGAAGAAACCCGTGTAGTCCCGATTCCTCTATCAAGGAATGCTGCAGCAAGATAACTTTACCTGCTGGCTCGAGATCTCACACGCACGTTCTGGTCGTCTACCAGCTTCCAAAGGTGTCAATTTTATGAACTGGATCCTTCGCTCAAGCTAAAGCTACCATCACAACTTTCCCGCTCCGATGCGACACTGTTATGCCGCCTTTGGTTGGGTGTTGCATTCACAAAGGTGTACTCCTTTCGCATTGGTATGGCAGACACTCCTACATGCGACTACTGTGGAGATGAAGAGACCATCGAACACGTCCTGTGCAGCTGCGCTTGCTACGACACACAGCGATGCCAGCTACGGATGGTTTTGAATCGACTTGACCCCGGACCATTTTGTGTGCAGAGAATACTAGGACCTTGGGCATCTGCCTCAGTTGCGCAGAAAGCAACTAAAGCACTGCTACTTTACCTTAAGTCAACAAACCTGAGCAACCGCCTGTAAACTGTGTGTGCTCCCCGAGTGTGCTCGTGATTGTGTGTACCTTCTCATCTTTCTGCAACCTCTTTTCTCCCCTTTATCCCTTCCCCAGTGCAGGGTAGCAAACCGGATGTGCGTCTGGTTCACCTCCCTGCCTTTCCTTGTAGCTTTATCTCTCTGGTGGAATGTGGAGCAGCGTTACGCTGACAGCTCGAAAACGTTGGAGCATACCTAGATGAAAGGCTGAGATACGTCCATCGTGGGCGAGTTTCACAACTGTTACGATCTTGCTGTTAATGAGCTTTCCACGAACCACGAGATGCAATTGTGCGAGAATAAGGAATTTATCTACGAAGTTACCAAGCATCGGATTATAACGCGATAGCCTCAAAGAGCTCATTTCGCGGCCCGTCGTCGGTGACGGTGACAGCATATTAGCAAAATGAATTCACAACTAGTAAGTGATTCTTAAAGGAGAGAAAAGAAGATAACAATGAGTCCAGTAACTATCTGCATCATTGTGCGACACCTCAACAGTGGCTCGCGAGGGACAGGAGTAAGGAGGGATTAAAAGAGATAGGAATAAAGCAGGAACGGAGAGACCTACATACAGAAATAAGGAGAAGATAGAAAAGATGTACACGGTCGCAGTAATCCGAGGACGGGGCACCACTCAGCGAGAGCTTCACAATGCCAGGTGATGGTGGTGGGCGAGCCGGTCGGCTAGAGCTGCGCTGTCGTCGGAGATCGCAGGGGCACAACCAGTCGGCACGAAATTCAGCGAGCGAGTCTTGAATTCACGACTGGTGTAGCTGTAGACACATTAAAATAAGCAAATTTCGAAGAATCTGCGCAAACCTGGAATAAGTAATCTTGCTTTATTGAAGATCATACAAAAATAAATTTCAGGCAGTCGTTAAAAGTTCATTTTCTGTGACAAAATGGTGGTTTTGCGGGAGAATAACAACATGCGGTGAAAATATATACCGTTTATCACATATATGGTTAAATCTCCTACTGTATTTGTATGATGTCCATCTTAAGGTACCTGCGTAGTATTGCTTCAGTTTCTTGAAGTCCTTAACCCTAAGGGAGAAGCTTCTAATTTCATATGTGGTTCATCAAAAAATGACAAGTTTTACTTTCTTCTATACAGCCTCCAAACATTTCTCGCAACTTTATTCTGTGCCGGAACCGCAGACTTTCTAAAAGACGTTGCGTGGTTGTATAAAACAAGGTTAGGCCCTCGTACATTGGTTAACTTCCAAACTAGTAACTTATCTAATTGTGCCTCAATATTCTTTACCAGGCAGAAATACAGTGGTAGCGAAATCTAAGTTCTATTGCAAAAAGAATGCAACAAAAACTACGTGAAGATTATGTTGGCTTAGAAATGCTGAGCTATTACAAATCGTAATGTAGTCCCCGCTCTAGACGCATTCTCATGTACCGTAGTTGTACTGGAAAACTCCCAAAAATGTTTCCAAAGGGCAAAAACACTTAGTGTATGAGCACTATATTTCTTCATGAATGGATGTAACATTTTTAAGCAGGCTTTGGCTTTTGATAACGGAGCATATTCTGATGCACTTCTGCAGTATTTTACGTGTGGTTAGCATTGAATATTTCACCATACATTACGAAGCTACGTGAATAACAGTCTTCGCATAGCTTCGTAAGTTTTCCTTAAAGTTCTGTTTGTCGAATCAGACGACAATATAAAAGATACACGAGAACTGACAACATGGTTTGAGGCATGGTAGCCTGCTAAGCTTCGCTCCCTCTGCTTGTGAAACAAACCTTCGTCCTTTCTTGCGACTTAGAATAGTTATGAAAGGATGAGAGACATGAAAAGTTGTACACTTATCGAAAGGGAATAGCGTGTTGTACTGCGCTGTGATAAATTATTTGCAAGCCCTTGTGACGTAATATACTGTTTGCCCACTAATAATGTTTAATATTATCTTGTAACTACTACTTTATACCGAAGTAGCCCCAATACATTATGTCACTAAGGATTATTGCGTAAACGACATCCTTACGATAAATTAAGAATGATTAAACTAGCACCACCTAACAGTTACAAATCGGCAGAGAACATCATCAAACTGCAGTATACCAACCTTGGCATTGCAACAGTCTACGTAATCTACGTAACCTAAGCGATCTTGCAAAACTGTGACTTAGACAGCATAATAAGAAAGAAATGAAGAACGTACGACACCGCTCAATCTATACTATGTCGAAAGAAGTACTACGCCTGGCTTGAGTGACACCGGATTTTATTCATTTCACCGACATTTAAGCAATAACTGTGCTAGTTTACCGCTCAATGGCACTTATATGTTCATCTCACTTACCCTGCCTTGGCTTTATTACGAATGGGTTTATTTTTATTCGACAAAAACAAGTGTCTTTGTCTAATCTGTAAGGACCTCTGAAAGCTTAATCGAACGTACGTATCTTCAGCTGACCCTAGGAGCTTTTGTCACGCTACAGGCGCAGGTCATGCAGTTATGTTGATTGACACAGAAGTAGCACACGTTCATTGCTCACCTGATATGTTAGATCAGCTTCTAAAATTCAATGAATAGTGAGTACGCAGGATGAAGAGCAATGTTACGCGGCTTCTTTTCTAATGTAGTCACAGCTGCAGACTTTAGAATTCCCTTGGAAACAACCACTCAAGTATAATGTTCCGGATGTCTCCTCTGGTTTCGCTACATGTATTCGCGTTAAATGGCAAGGCAAACAATAATAAAATTGCGAGTGCTTGTTCTGACCTTTGTTGAGTACTGCGAGCGTAGGAATCGGTGGTCGTATACAAAAAATGAAGTCGTAATGAGGACACTTGGGCGTAGTGCAGCTATAGATATTGTTCACCAAAACTTCTTTTTGGTTTTTTAACTCGACGACGACGAAGTGTATTTCTGCCGAACGCTGCCTATTTCGTTTGGTGTTTTTTGTGTGAATTTACGTTCTATCCGAGGATCATCGCTCTCCTGCGGGCAGCGATGGATCCAGGCCCAACCGTACGCAATCCGCACTTGGCGTCACCTTCGACGTCAACCTCAAGGAAGCGCAACAGTCGGGAGGACGACAGCACCAGTGACAGCACTGAACTGTACACGGCGAGTAGTGAAGACAGCGACGATGATTTCATCCCTGCAGTGAAGCGTAAAGCTAAAAGAAGAATGGTCGGCGCGTCTTCGCCAGCTAGCGTCTCTACTGTGAAGGCGGTGTGCAGTTCTGAACGCCATACCATACTTTTTGTTCCTGTCGACTCTTCGATCAACCTGAAGAACATGAACAGGCAAGTGATATCAGCGCGTCTCGAAGCTATCGTGCCTAATGAGATAAAGGATATTAGACGCAACCCACGGAAGAATATCCTGGCCATAGACATTGAGCACCCGGCTGCGCTACATACCCTGCAAACTGTCACTGAGCTTGGAGGCATCTATCTCAGAACTTACATTCCACAAGATAGTGACACGACGACAGGCGTAATTTATGACGTTGATGTTTCCATACTGAACGCTGACCTTCCTGTTCTGATAAAGCCAGCTACTGGGGCAACGGACATATTGCAAGTATGCCGGCTTGGCAAATCCTGTTGCATTAAGGTGACCTTCAGAGGTGATTGCATCCCATCACATCTAAAGGTTGGTCATTTTCGTCACGTTGTCCGACCATACGTCCCAAGACCACTACAGTGCCACAAGTGTCTAAAACTGGGTCTTGTTAGTGCTGTGTGCAACAACAAGCAAGCATGCCCACGTTGTGCCGGACCCCACAAAGCAGAGACTTGCCAAGCAACCCTCCTAAAATGCAGCAACTGCAACGGGAACCTTGAGACCTCATCCAAAGACTGCCCAGTACTGAAGAAAGAGAGGAGCATTCTGAGACAAATGGTTAAAGACAGATCTTCACGAAAGGAAGCGGTAACGGTTGTTCAACGACGGCGTTCCCGTCGACGGCGGTGCTCGAAGTAAAGAAAAAGCAGTCCTGTGCCGAAGGTGCCTTCACGAACGCCGCCACCGCCACCACCACCGCCGCCACGACCGCAGAGACCTCCCCGCGCCGCCACCAGGTGGGGTACGTCCAGAGGTGCCGGAAGACACTGTGGCGCTACAGAGAACATCCGGCTCTTACTGGCCCACTTTACCGCGGGTACACGTGTCTACGGAACCACAATATCGACAGTCAACAACGAATATGCCCCCAGCAGGCAGTCTGTCCGCCCAAGAGGTACAAGTCTTTTCTGTATTGATGTCGTTCATGAGTGTTATTTGCACTCTATTGGATAGTCTACAGATCCCTGCCACTAAATGTGCGCTGCGAATCTTGGACACACTAGAACCAGTTCTTGCCGGACTTCAGTAACAAGATGGCGCACCATAGACCGCATCAGCCTTTCCGAGAAAAAGTCAAGCGTGCTTCCATAATTCAGTGGAACGCAAGAGGTCTACAGTCAAGAATGCCTGAGTTCAGACAATTCATTTTCGAAAATAAGTTTCCCATCATCATCATTTGTGAACCGCATTTTTCAAAAATACCTCGTCTGTCGGGCTATGAATCGTTCGTTTCTTCAACGTGCATTGAGCGAAGTCAAGTTGCTGTGTACATCCGTAAAGAACTCACTTACGTTCTCCAAAGAGTAGAGTCTCACAATAGAAATCACTACGTGTGTCGATATGTTAAAAAGAAGAAGTTGTCGTTTACGCTGATAGGCGCATATATAGCGCCGTCAAGTCGACTAGATCAACAGATATTGAATGGTATATTTGCGACGACTCCAGCACCTTGGATATTGATGGGTGACTTCAACGCCCATCATCCATTGTGGGGAAGCATCAAGAAAAATCTAAAAGGCACGGACCTAGTTGATCTCGCATCAGAGCACGGGCTTCAGGTGCTGAACGACGGCAGCCCTACTTATCTCCGAGGAGTAACTTACAGCAGTTGCCTGGACTTGGCATTAGTGTCGCATAGCATTGTCACAAAAGTCCAATGGTTCACAGATATTGAAACACATGGCAGCGATCATATCCCCACGTACGTGACAGTCAGAGGTTTGGACGATTCTCCTTCCCCTGGACATTTAAGACTTATTGACTGGGAAGAGTTTCAGATATCAGTGGAGAGCAAGTGCATGCATGAACCACCGGAATTCATTGAAGAAGTGATTAGTTGTGCAATGGAGACTTCCACGAAGATATGTTCGAAAGAATCAAGACGCACGGCACTCGACCAAGAGTTGGAACAACTTCGAGCGGTCCGCCGATGTGCCGACAGACGATACAGACGCACGAAATCTATTTCTGACCTCAGAAAATCCAGACGCATTCAGAAAAAAAATTCAGCGTCGAATGCACAAACTTCATGAACAACGGTGGAAGAATTTTTGTGACTCGCTAGACCCTCGAAAGCCCTTGTCTCCCGTATGGAGGACTCTTCGAGGTATTCACTCGCATCCGCAACAGCGCCACCCCTTCGCCGTTCTGGCGCTACATCAACGTCGCTCACAGCTTGATGTTTCTGGGGAATTTTGCGCAAAGATCGCCGGCGACATCTCTATACCGATCGATGTAATGCCACAGGATGTTCCAGTCGCACGAGATCAGCAAATGGAGGTTGCATTCACCATGGAAGAACTTCATGCGGCATTGAACACATGCAGATGCTCATCGTCCCCAGGTCCGGATGGAGTGACCTATACTGCCCTACGTCACCTAGGCCCGAAGGCACAGCGCTGTCTCCTGTATATCTTCAATAAGTCTTGGCATGATGGAATGGTGCCTGATGAGTGGAAGTGTAGTCGCCTGGTGCCTTTGCTGAAGCCCGGAAAGTCTCCATTCGATTTGTCATCATACCGGCCTATAGCACTAGCAAGCTGCGTTGGCAAGGTCATGGAGAGGATGCTGCTTACACGCATGGAATGGTACCTGGAACATTATAACATCTATCCTGATGCTATGGCTGGTTTTCGACGAGGTCGGTCCTCAATTGATAGCGTTATTGACTTAGTGACCTCTGTTCAGCATCAGAAAGCTCAGAAGCGGCTGTCGGTAGCTCTGTTTTGAGACATGAAGGGTGCCTATGACAACGTGACCCACGAGGCTGTTCTAAATGCTCTTGAAGCAGCTGAACTTGGAGGTCGTGTCTTTCGATGGGTAAGAAGCTACCTCACAAAGAGATCCATGTTCGTTTTAACTGAAGATGGGTCTACGAGTAAGTATTTCACAAGTCGTGGGGTGCCACAAGGCGGTGTTTTGAGTCCAACACTTTTCAACCTGGTTCTCGTGGGGCTCACCGAAATGCTGCCACAGACGGCTTATATATCTCTCTACGCTGACGATATCTGCATTTGGGCGTCCGGCGTGACACGGCCTCAAGTGCGCGCAAGAATACAGAAAGCGGCAACAATGACATCGACATACCTTCGGCAGCAAGGTTTGACTATCGCCACAGAAAAATGCGCAGCGGTGGCGTTTACACGCAAACCGATGTCTTTCTACTCAATGTGCATCGATGGCAGATCAATCCCATATAAGAGCACTCATAGATTCTTAGGCGTCATCGTAGATCGTGACCTAACCTGGAGCCCGCATGTCACATACCTGAAGAAAGAGCTCATTGGCATTGAGAATGTATTCAAGTTCGTCGCCGGAAAATCATGGGGCCCATCCGTGCACTCCATGTTGCAGCTTTATACCGCATCTTTCTCGGAACTCTCCGGTACAGCCTTCCTGTCCTGTCCAACACGTGCAAGACTAACATCCGTGCACTGCAAAGCGTACAAGCCCAAGCACTTCGGACATGCCTTGGCCTTCCAAGATGCTCATCGACAGTGTCAACTATTGTTATTGCACAAGAAAAACCGGTAACAACGCACATCATTGACGAGACGCTGAGAGCGCACATTCGGCATTTATCACGGCTACCGTCACATCATTTAGCGTGTTTGACAGCTCGAAGGCCCCATTCTTCGTACTGCGGTATCGTGACAAAACATCAGGACATACTACCGCCTGGCTTCAAACTTGCGATGAATCCAGCAACTGCGCCATGGAGTCTTCGTCAACCTGACGTGCGCTTATCAGTTCCTGGAATCTATAAGAAGGCACGCATGTCAACGTTAGCCCTGAAGCAATTGACTTTGCGTCTGTTAGACGAAAGGTACTTCGACTGCATACATCATTACACCGATGGCTCCACTAATTCCAACAGCTCCACAGGAGCAGTGGTTGTTCCATCTGAAAATGTGTTGCTTCAGTACAAGTTTTCTCACACCACGACGTCGACTGCAGCAGAGCTCGCAGCACTTAAAGGTGCAGTAAAGTACATTCTTCACCAGCAACCTAACCAATGGGCCATCTTTTGCGACTCCAGGTCAGCCTTACAGTCACTACGGTTTGTTATGCAGCATGGGACACATCAATAATCAGTATATCAGATAAGGCACGACTACCACGAAGCGTTCGCGGAAGGTCACGATATTGTATTTCAGTGATTGTCGAGTCATTGCGGAATCGTCGGCAATGACCGCGCGGATGAAGCTGCTCGATCGGCTCATGACCAAGACCAGCGCACGCCCATACCTCTCTTGAGAACGGACGCTGCAAGGCTACTACAATCACTTGCTCACCGTATATCTCTCCTACAATGGAATACGCAGGGTTTCGCCAACACGCACCTGTATTCGATCGACCCAAACTTGCAACTTCGTTTGCCATCCGGGTTCCCACGATGCGCTGAAACTTTACTGTGTCACAAGAGGTTGGGCGTGGCATTTACAAATTCGTACTCTCGTCTCCTTGGAATGGCGAGCACTTCGGCATGCAACATCTGCGCCTGCGAGGAAACGCTTGAGCACATTCTATGTCATTGCCCAGCATGCCAGACCGAACGACGTATTATGGAAGCCAAGCTCTGGCAGCTGGATTCACGGCCGCTTACAGAAGAGAAGATCCTGGGACCTTGGCCGACGGCTTCCCATACGCGCAAAGTCACGAAAGCCCTCTTGTACTTTTTAAGGACCACCGAACTTCACGACCGCTTGTGAAAGAACTGTGCGAGGCCATGCTGTGTAGTCTCGAGCTGACTATTTATGCTTCTCTTTCTTACACCTCTTCTTTTCTGTTTCTTTCCGTTCTATTATTCCCCTTTACCTCCACCCCAAGTGTGGGGTAGCCAACCGAGCCAAGCTTGGTTAACCTCCCTGCCTTTCCTCTCTATTTATCTCTCTCTATCTCTCTCTTCTTTTTGGGCGTGCTGGTTCATCAACCTCTAGTTAGCCTCTAGTTCTCAGTTAGTGTCGCTCTTACACTGAGTTGGTGTAGAGTAATGACTCTTCACACAGAGATAGTTCGAAACAACAACAATGAAGTTGATATTAGTGGGTAGACAATTCTGCAAATCCTACTCACTAAAGGAATCTATCTAAAGTGAAGCACTTAGCAGGAAGCCACATACATCAAATTTTTTACATTTGAGGAAAACGAAGGCATTCACGCCATCACATGTTGTTCAATATCGCACGTTTGTCTTGCGTGCATGCATACCCTATCTGTTGCATACCATACTAATGAAGCGTTAATTTTCGTATATAAAATGCATTAGCGGTAATTTACGTACATCATGCACTCAGGCCATGCTAAATACCAATTTCAGTTTATATCTGGTAACAAAACAGCTGGAACAGACCCAAAGCAGATTCATGCAAATAATTCAGTAGTAAACGAGCATACCATAATCTTCATACTATTGCCTGTCGTTTATGTTCATTATATAAAATAATCACGCCTAGCCCATTTGGTCTTCATCTCTTTTTGGACATAACCATGAGCACCCCAAAGACGTGTCATGAAAATCATGCCGTGTAGCACATGCATGCCATCATTTGCACACTATACCAGTCACTCATGTTTGTCATGCACTTATGTCACGCCATACCAATTTTGGCAAACAATAGGCTATCGAAGCGGCTGCGAGAGCACCAAAACTGTGGCATATAATGTCTGCCCTTCATGTCAATGTGGGTCGTGATTTTCTTGTTAGGACTTCTCCTTTAACTTTTTCAGGTAGACGAGCAATGCAATTAAAATTTTAGATGTGGAGCATCTTATACTCGCGCCTTGTAGTGCGCCGTCCGCGCCGTCCGCGCCGTCCGCGCCGTCCACACCGCTTCTCGAACATTCGACAGCTGACGCGCGCGCATGCGCCGTCGCGCCGTCGCCCACTCTTCCACCATCTGTGCATCCCTTCCTCCTCTACACACCGCGCGCGCTTCACTCCTCCACCATCTGTGCACCCTTCCTCCTCTACACACCGCGTTCGACATCTACAATTCTCCTGATTCTCCAGTGGACGCGCATGTGGCGTCGCGCTTCGAGAACATTCAACAGCTGACAGTGCATGCGCCGTCGTGCTGTATATATACTCAAGGTCGGCGCTCGCTCGCTCAGTTGCCGCTCGTCGGTTGGTTTGTACGGCGCGTCGACGTCCAAGGTCGCGGTGAAATGAATTCCAACGAATCCACAAACACAATGATCGACGTCCCTTCAACCAGCGCCGCCCTTTCGCATACGTGTGTACGCGTTCACTCATTTAACACCCCCTCCTACAACCACGTTAACCAATTTAGCCATCGACCCAAGTAAGTCGCAATTTAACACCCCATTTCACAACCACGTTAACCAATTTAGCCATCGACCCAAGTAAGTCGCACTTTAACACCCCGTTAACCAATTATATGCTCCGCATCCTCCTCAGTGTTTCCCCCGAGGGAAGCTGCGGGCATTTTTTTGGTGTACGTCTTAGTAACAAAATGGCCAAGGAACAACAAAGCCGTAAATGGATGGATGGATGGACGGGCGGATGGACAAACGAACGAACGGCTAGATAGATAGATAGATAGATAGATAGATAGAAGACAGACAGAACAGACAGACAGACAGACAGACAGACAGACAGACAGACAGACAGACAGACAGACAGACAGACAGACAGACAGACAGACAGACAGACAGACAGACAGACAGACAGATAGATAGATAGATAGATAGATAGATAGATAGATAGATAGATAGATAGATAGATAGATAGATAGATAGATAGACTGAAGTTGCAGAAATTTATTAAGGATTGGTTCACATCTAAAAAGATGAGGATCTGCAGGCACTCTCAGCTCTTGTAAAAAATGGTATGAAGAAAGGCCCTTTGCCAATAATATCCGGGATATTCTCGACTATTTACGCCAGGAAAACTTACATATAGTGCATGCGAAAGGCGGCGTCACTATGATAATTTGGTTAGTTTTTGCTTCTGAGTGAATCTCGGCAGCAGCGGTCGCATTTTTGATGGAAGCGGTAATGCAGCCACAGAAAAAGTGGGGGCGAAGATGCTTGAAGCCCGTGTACTTATATCTTTGTTTACGCTAAAGAACCCCAGGACGCCGAACGTTACAAATCCCTCCACTACAACGTCTCTAACAACTGTGTCTTAGTTTTGGGACTTCATACCCATGTTTTAAATGCGAAGCATTTCATAGCTAACTTTGGCCACTTTGAGCGTATCTATCTATCTATCTATCTATCTATCTATCTATCTATCTATCTATCTATCTATCTATCTATCTATCTATCTGCCTACGACTTTTAGCTCTCCTGGCCGTTTGGATGATGGTATCGATACCAAACTTACTATGGGATAACATGACTGTATGAAGAACATATTTGACTAGTCATGGCATAAAAATTATGATATTTATGTCATGAATGTCATGATTTACATTTCAAAGTCCTGCAGCTCTTGCGGTGGTTTCGCTCACATGGCATGTTGCAAAACTGGTATGGTATGACATGATTGCATGGCGAACACAAGCGACAGATCTTAATATGAAAATCATAACATGCGTGTTATGACATGCGTGCCTTGTAACAACATGACTACATGCCACGCTCATTATGCGCTCGTGGCCGTTTCCCTACCGCCATATATACCAAATTTTGTATTACGGTACGTGAATGGATGACAAAGGTACGACCCTGGTGCAAACGTGATAATCATTATATGCGTGTCATGTAACAACATGGCTACATGCCACGCTTATGATGCACTGGCGGCCGTTTTGCTAGCTTCACTTACACCAAATTTGGTATTACGGGACATGAATGAATGACAAAGGTATGATACTGGTGCCAACATGATTAACATGAAATGTGTGTCATGTAACAACATGACTACACGCTACGCTCATGATGCAATCGTGGCTGTTTCGCTAGCTTAACATGTACAAACTTGGTATTACGCGACGCGAATGGACGAAATGGGTAAATGAAACACCAAAGCATGATAAACACGACATGCCTGTCATGTGACAACATGACTACGTGAGACACTCATGATGTGCTCGTGGCCGTTTCGCTAGCTTCACATATGCCAAATTTGATATTACGCGATATCAATGGATCACGAAGGTATGCGACTGGTCGAGACATGAAAATCATGAGATGTGTGTCAAGTAATAACATGACTGCATGCCACAGTCAAGGCGCCAATGCATTTCGACGTCAGGCGGTGCGCGTGCTCACCGGCGTTCGTTTCGCCGCGTCACGCCAGCGTTGCGACGCCAGGCGCCGGTCTTGCCATATAGGCGTGCACCGGGCTGCGTTGCTTTGACGCATGTGCGTTTCAGCGCGTCCGGCTTACCTCCGTCACGAAAAGAGGGAGACGCAATGTTGTCTGGGTAACGAATTGGCGCAAATTTCGTGCCAGTTGCCATTGGGCCGCGCCGACGGACGCTGGTCGCGTCGGTCGCGGCTGGCGTCAGACTATAGAGTTCTCACGTTTTAGATGCGGAGCATCTAATAATCGAGGCTTGTAGTGCGGCGCCGTCCGCAAGCTTCCTCCTCCTTCTTCCACCATCTGTGCATCCCTTCCTCCTCTACACACCGCGCGCGCTTCACTCCTCCACCATCTGTGCACCCCTCCTCCTCTACACACCGCGTGCGCTTCTCCTCTTCACGAACATTCGCTAGCTGTATAATGTAGCACGCATGCGCCGTCACGCTTCGAGAACATCGGCAGCTGACGTGCGCGCATGCGCCGTCGCGCTTCGAGAACATCGGCAGCTGACGCGCGCGCATGCGCCGTTGCGCTTCTCCCCTTTCTCGAACATTCGACAGCTGACAGTGCATGCGCCGTCGCGCTGTATATATACTCAAGGTCGGCGCTCGCTCGCTCAGTTGCCGCTCGTCGGTTGGTTTGTACGGCGCGTCGACGTCCAAGGTCGCGGTGAAATGAATTCCAACAAATCCACATACACAATGATCGACGTCCCTTCGACCAGCGCCGCCCTTTCGCATACGTGTGTACGTGTTCACTCATTTAACACCCCCTCCTACAACCGCGTTAACCAATTTAGCCATCGACCCAAGTAAGTCGCAATTTAACACCCCATTTCACAACCACGTTAACCAATTTAGCCATCGACCCAAGTAAGTCGCACTTTAACACCCCGTTAACCAATTATATGCTCCGCATCCTCCTCAGTGTTCCCCCGAGGGAAGCTGCGGGCGATTTTTTTTTCTACGTAGCGTCGCTGTGCCCAGCATGTGCGCACGTTAAGGCTGCTTTGGAGTATATTAGACTCTTCATGATGCACTCGTGGCCATTTCGCTAGCTCAACATATCCCAAATTTGGTGTTACGTGACGTAAATGAATGACGAAATATATGACTGGTGCAAACATGATAATCCTGACACGCGTGCCATGTAAGAACATGACAGCTTACCACACTCATAGCGTGCTCGCGGTCGTTTCGCAAGCTCTACGTATACTAAATTTGGTATCACGTGACGTGACTAGATGACGAAGGTAAATGACACATTCATACATAATAATCATGACACGGAAGTCACGTACGGCATCATTCATCTCTACCTCGTAACTTTGTGCTGATTTGAAAATAACTTATCAACCTTTCTTCTTCGTGCTTCGCATATCATCGATTCCCACTGTACATGGGATCTCATCCAACTTTTTAATATTATTTTTCTTCAGAACGTTTTATGTATAAACGCTTCAACGTGTATTCGTTGTGCCATCTAGAGAACATTGCTACCAATTATGGTGGGGGAGAGGCTAAGGCACTCGAACACTGACCCGCTGGTCGTGGCATCAACTTCCAGCCGCAGCGGCCGCATTTTCGGTGGATCCGAAAATGCTTGATCCCCATGTGCTTATAATGAGGTGCACGTTAAAAACGCCAGCTGGTGGGAATTTCCGAAACCGTCTACTAAGACGTCTCTCATAAGCATATTGTGGTTTTGACACGTTAAACCTTAGCAATTTATATTATATATTATTAATCAGAATACAACAGAGGAAATAAATGAACAACTGAGATATGGGCCGTTCAATGTTCCTCCTTTTTCACAACAACGCCTTATACCTTGCGCAATGTAGTAATTGAGGATACTCCTATTCTTTGTCTTTTATTTCGCATGATCATTTCAGAAACAGTTGTTTTCGAAATAGGACGGGAGAAAAAGAAATTCTATTCTGTAAGCAATAGCTAATGGCAAAGCTTTGATGTAATTTTCAAAAAATGTAACAACACGGTAATCAAATGTAAATAGCTTGGTGCACGATATCTACATTGTGTCGTTCGGGCAGAAGAATGTGCATAGCTTTGTTTCTTCAACACGGCAAAACAAACCTACATGATAAACTAGCAGCAAAAAACCAGCTGACATGGCTTTCGCGAGTACCATTCTTCGCAGAAAATCAAAGCCTAGTGAGGCCACTCATGTCGATAATGAAAAGCTTTTCTTTTTTTTTGCTTTCACGTCGTCTGTGAGGTTCTCCTTTTTTAAAGCTTTCACTAACGTTCCTTCTTACACGTCTTTTTTTTACATTCGTAACTCGTACACTCATACGAGATCATGTCGTGGAGTAAAGAATTCATTACTGCTTATCGCTTATGCATCAGATTGCCGGTAAACTGTAGGGGAGAAAGGAAACGCCGGAAGTGGAAAGGTGGTCACTTGTATAATGAATCATCGCGCTGGGCTGAAGCGAAAGCGATAGTAATGTCAGCCATGTTGAAATGCCTACTGGAACTTCTAAGCACACACCGCGGAATGGGAAATATCGAAAAGGAAGTTACAAGAGAAATGTTTGTGGAAACGACTGGAGTTGAAAGAAAGGGCATAGAATGGAGCTGCGAGGGAACCGCTGCGGGCGCATGTGTTATGTTGTATGTGGACTCGGTGTTATGGGGCTATAACATGTCCCGGTAAATTGCACTATGGGGCAAGCACTTGTTCCGAAGACCTTCAACATACCCCGATTAGTTACTTTCTGTCTGCGTTTGTTTTCTCAGCTGTCTTTTTTAGCGTGCTTGACAAAACTTTAAAGCGAATATCTCGTCTTCTAGTTGGTCGGAAGTGTTTATGACGTCTTTGTCATAGAAAAAAATTATTACGCGTGGGTTAATATTGGTGGTAGGGCAACCTCAGGCGCACGTCCGAATTATTTAATATATTATGTATTTTGTGGCACCTGTGACAGACAATGATGATAATCCTAGGTGCAGTGATAAACCACCAATTTGTTGACAGCCTCAACGTTGTAAAAGAAAATCTTATGTTGAGTTTCGAAACTCGCAAGGGGCGGTAGTGTTTACTAGAGAGTTTTAATACTGCGGAATAGTGCTACGTACGCATCACGCAAGCGCCTTGCGTTACGTGGCGTCCTCTGCCACTAATCGGCTTTTAGTACGCCGTAGTGCCCGCGTACGTAACGAGCGTGAAGCGTGTTGCGCCATCTGGTAGATCAAAATAGAAGTACGTGTTGTTGACAGCCAATGTGAGCCAATCCAAGTGTTTAGTGTGCGCGCAAGGCGCGAATACTAAACACTTTTCCCAGAGCAAGGTTCATGTTCTTTACGATGCCTACCCACCGCGAAGGATCTTGAAATGAGTTGTGCGCGTTTACTTAGCGCAGAAGCGCCAAATCATACGCGATGGAAAAGTTGAGCCGGCCGGTGCTTGCCTTCGATGCCGCCATTTCGCAAAACGAAGTCTTGCGCTGCCGCGAACGTGTTCGAGAGCGGCGCGATCACCTCATACGTACGCACGCACGCATCTCATGCGTGCGTACGTAGCGGCTGCGTACGTAACGCGATACGTGCGCGTTGCGGTCTGCGCATGCGTACTACGCAGAACGTGGCGTCCTTACGTACGCAACGCCACCACGTACGCAACGTACGCAGTACTAAAACTCTCTACTATCTCGCACCTATGCACCCGCACGTAACGTAAACAAAATGCCATGAACCTGACTTTGTGTGTTATTTGTTACACTGTGCTCTGAAGGAATAAATACATCATTTGGAACACAAATTACAAAAGCTAACTTAATTATGTTAATTAGCGGTGTTAGGCGAATAAGCGAAATTTGAGGATTAAAGTCCTTCATGCGAAGGACCCATTGCAAATTGGAGGTTTTGAGAAAGCGGCCTTTAGTAATATTTGCAAAATAATAATGTTCTCAAATCTGGGTTGATTCAAAAGCAAAGCACCGATGAGTGCAACAAGAACACGACCACAATGACGTCACTGTTCAAAATAGCAGTTGCAGAGGTGCCGTTCTTCCCCTTTCGTTAACGTATGTGCGTCATGCGTTCTATAATTGCAAGCGCAGCCCGTATACCGGCAATACAAAGTCGGTTCGTGGATAATATAAGAGCACTCCCTCATTTTGGATGTCTCAGACAAATATGCTAGTTGCGTTCTTTCACTTCGTGCAGCTTAGTTTTATGACACGTGTCTGTCACGCGAAACAGCATCCGGGTAGTAAAGCAGTACTCGAGCACATTTTTAACTTATCATTGAATGATCTCAGTTTCGAATTTTATTGCAGCATAGATTGACTGCCGCAAAACTTTCTGCAGATTTTATCGAAAGGGGTTAGTTACAGAGATTTATAGCGCACTTTAAGCAATGTCTCTGAGGCCTCGCCACGACAAGCGCATCGGAAGCTCAATAGCAAGCTCTGATATAAAGAAGAGAGGCCAGAGGTTATGTCAGCTTGTAGCAAGCTCTGATATAAAGAAGAGAGGCCAGAGGTTATGTCAGCTTGTAATGATCTCGATCACCCTTTCTCTCTTTCTTTTTCGTTTTGATTGTTGTGGAATTCTTTGCAATTTTTTTGGTGTATAAAGCACGATGGTGGGACGTTGTGGCAGCCCGTGGCGAGGAGCACAACTCCTTCATACGCCCCCGCTGATATGCCAACAGCAAGCTATTTGCTGTGTGACGCCAAACAGTATACGTGATGGCAACTCCAAATTAGTGGGAACAGATACCTCTGTATGAGAAACAGTGCATGAGAAAACGGGAACTCCTCGCTTAGCGTCAACTTTCTTAGCCTCACATGACTGTAAGATATGGTTGAGTGGTTCGCAGCAGTGTCTGCTATCCGCAGGATGTGTTCTCACGGATTCTACATGAGACCATAAAACAAGCCGACTTCATAGGCGAGACAGTAGTTTCTCTTTCGCCTTCACTGCCCTTCCTATGAGCGGTATCTTCTCCTCTCCACATACTTATTCATAAAACGCGTGCATGGTCAACACTAAGTGTTAGGCCTGTCTGGATTCGGCGCGTTTCGACTACGGCCGGCTATCTTCCCTTGCGCAGACAGAAACACAGAAGACAAAGTGAAGTCAGTCGATTGCGCACACTGGTCATGCGAAACAAAGGTGCTTGACTCCATAGTAAAACTTGGTAGGCGATGATTCAGAACAGATATCTTTCGCATGTAAGAACCAATCGACACCTATTTGAACATGACGTCACGAAACCTACAGCTGGCGCTATGATTGGTGCCTCAAAGACGAGGTCTAATAACGCGCTTACTCTTCATATTTTGCGATGTTGGTTAGATGCCCTTTAAGGGTGGTTTGTGACCTTTTCCAGCAGCAGAAAATGACGTATGCAACACTGGTGTAAAAAACACGATAATGCAGGTGGTCATCGAATACGGAGTGTAAGTAGCCCTGTCTCTATGCAAACACCATTTTAAGGGTCTCATCCTATTTAGTCGAGCGTACACCTTCTTTCCTCTAATCTTCCCAGACTAACAATGTGTCTCGTATTTGTTCAACATTACTTTTTTTTCAAGATTCAGAAACGCTTTTGTTTATCAATTACATCATCGGCAGTAGCAGATGCCGCTTAATGAAGAAAATTTTATTCTGCCCTCGTGCTCATTATCACAAGTGACTCTACCTGTTACTGAAACATCTCCAGGTCACATTGAACAGCTTTGTTCAGCTGTTTACTGCCCTAAAAGTGATTATCCGTCCATAATGTGTTCTCTCCCACGCACACCGCATGTATTCACCACGTAATATCTGTTGATGTCTGCTGGACGTTATCATCGACAGCGTCATCGGTAGAAGCTGCGGCCCTGTGGTGCCTGCCGTGCACGAATCACGGGACGGGAATGCGCAGCATTTGTGCTCCAAAAGATAACCCACCCACGCGCCACCATTCATCGCCACCCGCATTTATGGTCGAATACAATTCCTCAGACGTCGGCCCTCGCTTTGAAATTCTATTTGCTCTGTAAACAGCGAGGTGCTCCCTGTACCCCGCAACCAATCTAGGGGATCCTCAAACTTTGTCTTTCAGAGTATAACGTATTAGCGATACTATGTCCTTTTAGTGTGTACTTCAAACACTTAATTCAATACATTTTATTGTGATATTACTCAAGAAGTTTAATTGTGGATCACTACAATGTAATCTATAAAGTTGAAAGTGGCTTGTGCCAGAGAAGCTTTCGCATATAGCTTCATTCTGTGTAATAAATAGCATGATTTAAACCACAGAGAATTATGCTAGTCAAAGCTTCTCGAACTTCCTATGTCCCCAAAACATGCAGTAACGTGCGTGCCTTTTGCTGTAGGTGGCTGGTTTAAACAACGAAGTCAATATGATAAGTGCATGTTCTAACTACCGATGGCAATGTGTGCGTGTAGCACACATTGTTGCTACGGTATTACATGTTGTATCGTTAAGCATGTATAGAATGACGTTATGTTTGTAAAGCATCAAAATCCTTTCATTGCGGTTCCCTGTAGAGGAAGTTATTTTCACTGTATGCTCAAGTTGACACGTGCCTGTATCGTAAAAAAGCTGCTTGCCACGCAAACGACCCGAGTTAAATCCTCAAGTGGCAACGCATTCTATGATATTTAGTTTATTTGCGTCTGCCTCAAATATCAGGTCACGCACAAGACGTTTTTTTTTTGCTCATAACCAATGATTCCGACGTTCACGCCGGAATCAATGCGAAGGAGTTCTCTAACGCTATCGCGGTAATATTTTAGGCATAGCGAGAGACCGACAAAGCCGCAAGAGTACAGAAGGGACACTAAAAAGTAACAGAAAAGTTTTATTTGAGGGACACATGACCGAGAAAGCAAAAAAAAAGTAGAAAACCTATTATTTCGCAGAAAAGCGAAAAGTCAATAGAAAAAGCGTATCACCTAAAAGCACGTGCGTTGAAAAGATGGGTGAACACTTTGCCTATGACGTACATCGATTCCTCACTGATGTAGGCGTCGTATGTATTTTCCCACATTCATCGGTCCCGCACTGTACCCAAAACTGCTGCCTCACCAAGTGGCCAAATTTTTGATACTCTCTGCTACAATAATTGGATTCATCAATGTTTGATCGCAAAATGCATTGCTAAGTTTTGTTGGTGTAACAACCTAGACATCGCATTTTTACAGCTAAAGGTGTTATGAGTTTACAACTAGGGCCGCGTGCGCCGTAGTTGACTGCCGCGACCACCGCCGTCACTGCTGTCCGCAGCCACTAGCCCGTGGAATAAAAAAAGAAGCTATGCCAACTGAATAACACCAAGGACACAACGGGATTCAAGCTGGGGTCTCCTGCGTGCCAGCCCAGTAGGGTCGGTCACGTAGGCATTAAAAGAGTATCACGTGATGTCCAGTGGCATTTTTCGTGAGCATGTGAAATGTTAGGCGAACATACGAGGCCACTTCTAAAATATTACGATGAAACTGACATACTCTACTTACCCACTCATACCCCCTTAAGTGTGCATGAATCCGCTAGCCGGTCACTAACGAAATCTAAGGCATGAAAAGTGTCTTAATATATCTTGAACACTCACGGACACGAGCTCAACAGATTCGTTATCGAAAACCATGACTGCAGTGAACGAACCAGCAGCCACCTGAGCTTTCGAAATTAAACTGACAAGAGAATCACAAGGCACGAAAGTCATGCAAGACGTCATCAAACTGATATCGAGCAAGAAAATAAAAACCTGTTACTGTGTGCCTTTTCTGCAGATGTATCTAAAATACGCCTTTTATATCTACCACTAGACTCTCATAGCGTTCTTGGCTTATTTTCGTAACGCATCATAGTAGTCACATTCGCTATCAGTTCTTGCAACCCGTCGCTTCAAGACGTCTGTCCCATTGACTCGTTTCCATTAGCACAAATGCAACACACCCACAGGTGGCGACCTTAGCCTAAGCGCAGGCATCGCTCATAGCATCCAAACTAGCATCGTTCCTCTTGTGCCTGTCGTCGTGTGCTGCTTCATATGTAATCAAGAACTATTAACAACTCGCACAACTTTCGACATTACTGCAAGGCATTTCTTAATTTCGTGTTTTGTCAATCACTATGACCAAGGGAGGCACAATTTTTTTTCCTTTGTGCATGTTTAAATGCCCGACTGAGTGTCGCATTTGCTTGTTGATACCTTCGATGCTAAAGAAGGACAGACACAGAAATACAAATAAAATGAATAATAGTTGTAGAAGTCTTATGAAGAAAACGTTCGCTTGTTTTGTAGCTGCTCGATTGAAACAAAAAAAGGCCTAAACAATCAAGCTACTGCTTGACTATTAGGAAGCTTTTTCTTGCCTGTTGACAGAAAAAATAGTTTTATTGTTGGAGTTATACGTGGCGTTAAGTGCCGGTCAAGTGTTGCTTAGTTCAATCACCTTCTGGGAAGCGATTTTCCTTTCAGGAAAAAAGACCCTCGTAGCCACGTAAATAGAAACGCACCAATTCTAGAGCAGGATTATTCAAGATTTGACACTATTATTGAGAGGCCTTTCCAATCACGGAAGGCTGAAAGGCTCTAACGTTAAACTCTTGCTTCGAAGGACTTTACCTGAAGTTAGAAATCTCCAATAGCACCACTTGCACACTAGCAGTTACAAGAGACAGATGCTTCTTGCTGCTATCACAGAGTACTATTAATAGAAGAAGCATGTTCAAGCGTTTACTGCTGTAATGCAGCTTGTAACAGTAATTGTATGCGTCAATTGCAGCTCAGTTTAATATCTCAAATTTGTTGTAAGTCAACAGCCAAAAAAAAACAGAAAAAAATTGGCAGATACCACGTACCTGGGAATCCACGTTATGCGAAGCATGTGGAAAAAAGGTCACCGTGTTGCAATTTTTTTATTAAGCGACACGTCATGAAACGACCCTAAATATAATGTAAAAATGTCCCACAAACAGACATATGTTGAAGAGTTGGAGATGTTTATATAACCAGTAGCTTGCACTTGCGCAACGATGCTAACTGGAACATGCCTAGTAGCAACACCAGAAGCTGATATGAAGCGCTGATGCTCGCGAAGATGCTTGCCCTGGACACTGCTACATAAATCAACTTCAGCGTATGGCAACTAACCACATCTGACGTTAACCCGACGTGACGGCTGCATCAACATAGTACATAGGTAATGTTTATAAGACTGGGTAGGCAGCACTGAAACCACTATTAACGTTTCACGAAGATTAGCGCTATTTGAAAAGTAGTTCCGAGACCTGGCTTAGCTCTCTGGTAAAATGCTTCATTGGCACCCAGAAAGCTTGGGTTCGGTTCCAGCTGGGACTCGTCGGGTCGACGCTACCGACATCGGGTATTTGTTAACACTCGCGCGTTAAAATTGCCCGTGAGTGTTCTCGTCGTTCCCGAGCAGATACCAAGCTTCAATCACCTGTAGCACATACCCGCATACCAGCGACACATACCCGCCCGTGGGTTATGTGCCACTGTCTGGCGGGAAGTGTTAGACGACGTACTCGACGGAATCGTGACATTATTCATGCTTTGACAAGCGCGTCGTATTCGTCAAACCATCTTACCCTCTCATGCTATTATTGGTCCACGCCGAGAAAATGGGGTGGCCATGAGAGCACCCAAACGTAAGCGGATAGATAATTAGATAGATAGATAGACAGATAGATAGATAGATAGATAAATAAATAAATAAATAAATAAATAAATTGATAAATAAGTAGATAAATAGATAGATAGAGAAATATATAGATAAATAAATAAATAAATAGATAAGTAGATAAATAGATAGATAGATAGATAGATAGATAGATAGATAGATAGATAGATAGATGGATAGATAGATAGATAGATAGATAGATAGATAGATAGATAGATAGATAGATAGATAGATAGATAGATAGATAGATATGCTTAATGTCGCCGAAGTCCACTAAGACATGCTTCGCATTTAAAAAAACCTAATGGTGGCTTAGCCCGGATATATGCCAGTATATACGTAGCGTGAGCTATAGGTT
The DNA here is from genome assembly GCA_013436015.1 of Rhipicephalus annulatus. Classification (NCBI taxonomy): domain Eukaryota; kingdom Metazoa; phylum Arthropoda; class Arachnida; order Ixodida; family Ixodidae; genus Rhipicephalus; species Rhipicephalus annulatus. The sequence continues at coordinate 66,241 of WOVY01011801.1, forward strand.
GCCATGAACCTCATTGTTTCGCGCGTGGCACCAATTACCACCGTCAAGTTTTTCTTGTGCCACAGTCTTGCACACATGTTACACATATATTGAAATTGTTTGCGAAGTCCGTCGCAAAGGTTTGGAGTCACACTGGCACTTTCACCCTATAGTGGCCAGACAGCCCTTAGTGACTTCAAGAGTGATATTCCAACTTTTGTGAGGGAAAGTGTAGGCCAAAATACTGCCATGGTATTGAGAAATTTCAATCAGATCAACAGAACGCAAATCTATCTGGCTCGGTTTTTTTTTCTCTCTGGAACCCGGTAAAGAAAAGGCCAATAAACTGACCCGAGGGTTAGCAAACCGGGTCGCACTTTGCTCAGAAGGAGAGGCAGTGACCTTAAATGACCTTACAACTATGTGTTGGAGGGACAGGCGATTGTGTCCTAGACATCATGGCAACTTTAGGAGAGCGCAGGCCACTGTCCTCCACCGGATTCTCTCTCACCGCCGCTCACAACTTAGGTCTCTTCGCAGGCGGAAAGGTTTATTCCATATGCAAGAATCGTGATAAAATGGAATGACAAGCCAACGTCTAATCCTCCAGGAATAAGCTTTCCCCCCTTCTCCTACCCCCAGGGAGCTTCTGCCAGCTCCCTCAGAAGTGACATGGGAGACCTCCATACGGTCTCTCTACGAAGCACTGCAAAAAGTTGTTGCATGAGCAGAAGAGGCAAGTGGCCAGCTCCAAACCCATGAGCTTTTTTAAAATAAAGTGTTATTCTTCTCCTGGTCACGCGGTCACATTATGCAGACAGTAAAAAAGGAAGATCTAAGGCCTGCAGAAAGAGTTAATAATGGTGATGATGACACCACCACCATTCTCAACATGTTTTGTTTTCGTTTCACTTGCTGGTATATCAGCTCGAGACACTACATGCGCGAAAAAGCTATGGGCAAATTGGAAGCGAGCAGACAGAAACAAGCGCTGTGTGTCCTTCGTCCTTCAAAAATACTTTCTTGATTTTTTTATGCTGCTGATGCATTCGCTAATGTAGTGTAATCTGGATGATATCTCCAAGTTTATGTGGTTCCGGTATATCTAGAAACATATCAACGTAGAAATTACAGTGTGATGCTTAACAAATTTAGAACATCCCATAGTATGACAAAAATGGGGGAAGCAAAGAGCTTGTGTCATCTTGCTGACTCAATCCCTGTGTAAAAAAGAGCTATTACACTCGCGCATTGTACCAACAAGCCAAAACTGATGTTTATGAATGTTATTCTATAGCGGATAGAAAGCTTAGCAACGAACGTTCGCAAGTTAGCCGAAGGAGGAGACATGTACGCGATAGACTGGACATTCGATACGATAACCTTCATAAACTAACGCGTAAAAGGGATGGTATCCTCTCGTGCTAGGTAAATTAAATTATTTTTAAGCATTTCACATAATATATGTTTGTATACAGTAGAAGAACTCTTCTTGACGCATGGTTTATCGTTTTCACAATTATTATAGTTCTGCGAGTGCTGACTTTAGAGTGACCTCTGATGCGTTCCTAATACCACCTTCCCATTTCCTTGCTTGAATGTCTGCATTTGATATTACGATAACGATACTTATTGCGTTAAGCACCGCCTCATAAAGCCTTCGTCGAACATCTTTCGCTGCTCGCACTCTCGGCTTGCAGTGAAGGTAGTGTTCAGTCTGCTTTTCATCTCCCTTGGTATAATTATTTCGTGGAAAATCTGAACAAGCAAAAGAAGTTTTGTAATAAAAATCCTACGCCCGATATATATTGTGTAATAACACTAACAGCACCGTCATGATTCTGTTAGTAATTATATAGTATAGCAATAAAAGCGCTGCTTAATTTGTGGCCGAGCAACTAACTAGTTGTTTGAAACGTTTAGCTCAGAACTAATTTTGCAAGTGTGGCAAAAGCACACAACATTTTCTCCACTTCTTATACGTTACATTCACTTCCCTTTATCGCTCTGCAACACTGAAATCCCTTTCGGCAGCGTATGGCAGCCTTCGAGGCCCATCTCTGGTTGACCTCTTTGCCTTCTTTTGCCCTTCTTGTTCTTCTCTCTATTTCTCTTTTCTTATCTTGCGAATTTCTTTTCTTTAGGCCTTTCTGCCTTCAAACCTCTTAAGTTAATAGCAAAACTAGAGGCAATAATTGGCATCGGAAATATTTCTGCTTGGATTGGCGATTTTTTATCCCAGCGTTCGCAATTCGTCCATCTCAATGAAGCATCATCCGACATTGTTCCCATCTCATCTGGTGTACCTCAGGGCTCGGTCTAGGGGCCCTTGCTGTTTTTAATTTATATTAATGACATCATCACTAACATGGAATGCAACATAAAGCTGTTCGCAGACGACTGCATTATCTATAAAGAAATACTGTGTTACGAAGACCACCACACCCTGAACAGACAACTTAACGTGATAAACACCTGGTGTGAACAATGGCAAATGTCTATTAATACCAGCAAATCTGTGTCAATGACGGTGACAAAAAAGAAGAACCCGTCAGAATTTACTTACTCACTTAATGACACTGAACTAACTAAAGTTTATGAACACAAATACCTAGGACTTACTCTAGCAACCGACCTCAAGTGGAACAAACACATTGCCAACATATCCTCAAAAGCCATCCGTAAGTTGTTCTTTCTTAAAAGGTGCTTGAAGTCTGCTCCCACTCCTATCAAACTCCTCAGTTACACAACCTTTGTGCGGCCAGTGCTAGAATATGCTAACACTGTTTGGTTCCCTCACAATATTACTAACATAAATCAACTAGAAAAAGTTCAAAGAAAAGCGATACGGTTCATCCATAACAAATACAAACGTACTGACTCGCCCACTGAACTTCTAGCATCATCCGGTTTAGACACACTGGCAGGCAGAGCAAAACAAGCTCGTTTAAAATTCATGCATAGCCTTCTGCACAACCACTTCAACATAATTTCTTCCAAATATATCACCTTCTCTAGATCCCGGATATCGCGTAATAAACACGATAAAATGTTAACTGAATACTTTTGCAACTCCAACACGTTTAAATACTCATTTTTTCCTACAGCAGTTAGGGAGTGGAACAACCTCGACCCAACAGTAGCTGCCATAGAATCATCATCAATATTTTGTGACGCGATAGGAAATAAGCCCCAACCATGAAAAGGGAAAGGAAAAAGTTTCATATTCATGCAAATTCTTTTTTAAAGGCTTCTTTGTGTTCCATTGGATTGTATTAACCTTGATTCTTCCGTTGTATATACTAATGTTGTATTAGAGAGAACACTTCTTTGTATGACATGCCATTGTACTGTGCACTGCGTGTATTCTGTTGCACTCACGTTGTTATCTGTATGCCCACCTGCTTTGGTCTCCAAGTGAGACTGGCAGTATTGGAAATAAATAAATAAATATTCCATTCAACACGCATGTATACACTCAGCGAATTAGTTACATCAAAGAAGTTTTGCTACAAACTGGCGGAGTGCCACTGATCTCATCCAGGTTTTTTTTCTTTGACCTACATTCTATTTCTACATAAATCCTTTGTAGACGGAGCTGAAATAGAAACAAACAAATAAATAAATAAAATAACAACGTTGACTCAGTTGTGAGCAGAGAAGCCGCGGCTTTCCAATCTGATTCTTGCTTCTGAAAAACCTTTGCCAATGTTACCTTCATTCCACACGTTTGACAGGTCGGCACCCTTTCTTTGCTACTGAAAATATTTGCATTCCCGGATGAGCTTTAGGCCAAGCCACCGCCACCCCCCCCCCTCCACCATGTGTGCCAATTTGCACCGGAATAGTTCCCTCTGCGTCAATTTCGAATCCTTTTGTTTTGTTTGTTCTAAAACCCCACATTGACTTCCAGAACAACGTGCCATCTGAAAGGCATGATTGCATTGAAGCGCATATGCCTCTGTCAATATATATATATATATACATATATATATATATATATATATATATATATATATATATATATATATATATATATAGGGAAGGCACGACAGGTCCGGGTATTTTCTATATTGAATGAACTTGCAGATAGCACATTTGAAAAGGAAATTGTATTTACTAACGTTTCGGCCGTGCTACGGCCTTCGTCAGCGTAAGTAGGTATGATACAATGCAGCCGCTTTTATAGGCTCACGTGATGAACTCCTGGCACAGCAGCAAGGACAATCAAAGTGAAAAAACGGTAATCTGACAGAACCTTTTGTTGACATGACCGACACGCGACGGGTGCATGAATATACAAGTCTCAAGTTTCCTTGCGCATCAACACGCAGGGCACAGTATGGTTGGCAGGACATGTAAAAGAGCTCTGAAGTAAAGAAACCACGGTTGACTAATATACATTTTAATATACACTAAAATATTTTACTAATCTAAGAAGTCGTGTTGTTATAGTGCGAGGCAGGTGAGCTTTCCTACGTTTTCATTGATACCTGAACGAATGGTGTTAAATTTGTGGATCAAGAAGGATTCCCTCACTTCTTTATCCTGATTTGTCTTGAAACTGGACTGAATAATAGTGGCCCTAATTTTGTCAAAACCGTGGCCAGGCATACTGACGTGCTTCGACAGTGGTAGATTAGGGAGGCTTACGGCATGTGCACGGTGATTATTAAAACGAATTCTGAAACTTGTCTCTGTTTGACCTATGTACTGAGCTCCGCATGTTGAACCCTCGATAAATGGGAACACTTTAAACACTTGAACACTTTAAAGATAAATGGGAACTACACGTGTGATAGTTTCAACGTCATCTTTCTTCTCGAGTGTCGTGGAGAATCGTTGTTCTCTCCACAACAGAATCGCTGTCGTGAAGAGAACTTGTCCATTGATGAATGATAGTCCCAGGTTTCGAATGCGCCCGGGTCTCAGCACAGGGAACAGGCGGCGGCTACCGAAACACCAGTCGAGGCGAACAACCCACGGACGAACTGCAGGCAGCGGTCTGCTTCGGGACCAAAACCCGACGAGTGCCTCGGCCTGCGACTGCAGTCACGTTATCCAACCTATTCTTTATTCACTTCTCTCCCTGTCCGGCCGGTCTTGTCGTCGTCTTCACCGATGCACCACACGAGAGTACCGCGCACAACCTCACAACAGACCCCTCTAAAAGCATTTTTTTAAACTGTTCAGAGTGCGCGGTTACAATAGACACCCGTACAAAACCTAATAGACAAAAACAGCAGTCTATTCGTCGTAGTATGGAGGTATATGATGCTTGATAACATTGTGTTGTTTCGCGAGCTCCTACATCTGCAGCTTGCTCATATAATCAGCACCGACATTGTCTGAACCTTTGATGTGCTCCACCCGAAAGGTGTATTTTTGCAATGAAAGTCTCCAACGTAAAATCCTACTGTTCAAATATTTGGCCTCAGAGAGGTATTTTAACGGCTGGTGATCAGTCTGAACAATAAATGAGGTTCCTTGAAAGAAGACGTGAAACTTCGTGATCACCCAAACTAACGCCAAACACTCTTTTTCAATTGCAGAGTACTTCTTGGGCCATAAGCTGTCGACTGGCATAAGATATCGGGTGAAAAAGACCCTCATTTTCCTGCATAAGCGCCTCGCCTATGCCCTTATCAGAAGCATCTGTGCTTAATATGAAAGGCTTTTTTATGTTAGGTGCCATTACTACTGGACCAGATGCTAGGGCTTGCTTCAAGGTTTCGAATGCCTCTTCTCTTTCGGCATTCCACGCTAACTTGTTCTTTTCCTTCCTTCGGGTCATTTCAGTCAAGAGTTTAGCTTTCTCTGCATACCGTGGTATGAGTCTAGGTAATATCCCGCTCGCCCAAGGAAATAACGAAGATGCTTTTTCGTTTACGGTGTTGGAGCTGCAGCGATCTTCGCTGTTGTGCTTTCTACTGGATGGATCTTTCCATCACCAAGTCGATGACCGAGATAAATGATGGAAATCACACCAATCTCACATTTTTGAGGCTTGATCATTTAGACTACATCTCGAATTCTTAAAAACAACTGTCTCAATGTAGCTAGATGTACCGCCCACGTAGCTGTGGCGATTAGAACATCATCTATACAATGTACTGTGTTTTGAATGTCGTGCAGTAGCGTCCTCATTAGTCATGCAAATATCACCGATGCCGTCTTAATCCCAAAACGCATATACCGAAAATGTTAGTGCCCAGATTTTGCTGAAAAAATTGTTTTCGGACGGGAACTCTTCTCTAAAGTCATTTGCCAATAACCTTTTGTAAGATCCAACTTTGAAAAAATTGACTTGGTGCAGACTTCAGCAAACAAAGTGTCCGTTCTGGGAATGAGCTCAGCATCAGACACCAGAACATCATTAATGCGACGAAAGTCAATGCGCGCGCGATAGCTGCTGTCGGGTTTCTTCACGAGGGCCAAGGGTGAGTTCTACGGCGAGTGTGATCGTACAATAACGACCAGCTTCAACATATTTTGAACCTCCTTTTCAACTATCTCCTTTATCGCGAACGGCAGCGGAATACTGAGTCGTACTGATCGGCTCTGAAGTATTAAGGTCTAGTCGACACTCTGTAAGAGTTGTTTTCCCAAGAACTTCGTAAAACAAGTCTCGTAATTCGTATAAAAGGTTACCCAAATCAGCACATTGTGCTTCGTCCAAACTGCTTGCGAGGGTGACCAACTGAATACGTTTCCCCTCATTTACTTTAAAACTAGGGAGAGGTGAATCTGATTCGCCTTTATTGTCTACAACGAAAGATGAAGCCTGACTGTCGACTTCTGGTTCACGTTCTTCATACCTCTTGAGCATTTTCATGTGAAACAGCTTACTGATGTGCACGAGGTCCAACCAATAGTTGTGATCACTTTTCTTCCCAGTAACAATAAATGGTATCTTCCAGTGCATGAGAAGCTTATTTGCACTGGTTGGGAGCAATATGAGTGCCCGGTCACCAACTTTAGGTTGTCGTGCTTTGGAGACCCAGTCGTAATTCTTCTTCTGTGTGGTTTGGGCTCGGGAAAGGTTCTCTTGCGCCAACTTTAAGGTTTGTTTGAGCCGTTCTCTCAGATCGAACACAACCGTAGGTGTTCCTGACATCCTCTTTTAGGTCTTCATCTGTCCAAAGCTTCTTGCGAATACCCAGGGACATCGCACATGCCGGCCGTATATCAGTTCAAAAGGTGAGAAGCCCATACTGGCCTGAGGTGCCTCTCGATAGGCAAATAACAGAGGCTCGAGGGGGGTGGTCCTGAAAATTCGGCTCTTCTTTTCATAGCTTACGTAGCATCTGCTTCAAGGTGCCATGGAACCTTTCGACCAAGCCATTACAAAACGGGTGGTAAGGCGTCGAACTTAGGTGTCGAACAGCAAGCAAAGCGTTCACTTCTCCAATGAGCTACGACGTGAAACAGGACGCTTGATCGCAAAGAATCTCTCGTAGGGATCCAATACGTAAAAACACTTCCAGTAACCCACCTGCCACCGTTGCCGAATCAATTGCGGTCAAGGCCGCGTCCGGGTACTGTGGCAAAATCCACCAATGTGAGAATATACCGATTGCCGTTTCGTGACACCGGTGTCAAAAGCCGGATGATGTCTACGGCTACGCGTTCGATTGGTGTGTCAATCAAAGGCATCCTTCCAAGAGGCACTTTGCCTACTTTGCTTTAGGAAAGGTCCTCTGGCACGTGTCACAGGATTTGACGAACCGTCAGACCTCGTCCAGTACACCCGGCCAATAGAATGACTCCGAAACTCGGTTCCTCGTCTTCTTGATACCCGGATGAGGAGATATCAGAGATTCATGTGCAAAGTTTAACACCGGGACACGCAAAATCTTTGGTAGTACTGCTTGTTGTAACATTTTAACTGGAGCCGAAGGGTACTAGTGGTACAAAATTTCCTTCTCAAACAGAAATTAGTGGTATATGGCTGCTTTGCCCCGGATGATAGTATCTACTTTCGCCATACAGCCATACAGCGAGCAGTCTTCCTCTTGTTTTTTGCCGAAAGGACTCCGGCGTTACGTCAAAGCTGCCAAATTTAGTAGTCGTCAGCTTGCGACAAAATCCTCTGTCTGATACACCAACCATCAGTGCTTTACTCGTCACGCCTTCCCCTTTGGCGCTCCTGTCAGACTTCGGTGTCTCATCAGCCACGGGCTTCTTGCTCACTGACTCATTACAGGTTAGGTCAGGGTCCTTAGCGTCACGGGCAGCCGGTACATTTCCAACGACAACATCGTATAGAGGTGATGTCAAACATTTCACTATCGCTTTTCCAAAAAAGTAGGGTGACAGAATTCATATTTCTGCTTCCGGGACCTCACCACCGCCAGCCAATAGAATAGCGGTGGTGGTGGTGCCTGTCAGCGCATTCTCTAGAAGTACGGAACGGCGCGCGACCAGGGTGTTGCTTCCAGTGTCCCTCAATACCAGAAGAGCGCGGCGCAACACCTCTGCCCATAATACCAGCAAAATTCGGTTAGTTGTGGTGGAGCGTGTTCTGAATGCAGTGGCGACGTATTCATGCCCTTCATCTATGTGTAAGTCATCTGCAGATTCGGGTGGGTCCGGTTTCTGGTCTGGTGACACTATGCAAGTGGTTGTCTTCTTAGACCCACCAGTGTTTGGACATGCGTTTGCATCATGGCAAAAACCCTCTTCTTTACTTCTCTCCCTCCCGGTCCGGCTTGCCTTCCGACGATCACTGTTTTTGTCTTCTGGCCTCACTTGTCATCGTCTTCATCGACGCACCACCATCGCGCATCACACGAGAGTACCACGCTCAACTTGACAACCCCACAGTATCTGCCAACACTGAAACGCACATACTGAAAAAACAGAACGCACCCAAAAATATGAAAAATACAAGCGTAACTTCGATGACCACGTTTGCTGTTACAAAACATTTGAGTAATCAATTTATTCATATAGACGTCTAGTGCGATAGGCTCTCTCTGAGACTTCTGAAGATATATCATAAACGCTACTCATAATTGGACTATAGTCAATTATCTGTCATTTCCTGAGGACCACTAAGACTTGGCAAGTGCTTATTTCACATTATTCATAGTCGTTTTTCTTAAATAAACGCCAGTGGTGTGCCTGACTGATACACAAGCAAATGATAATTAGCAGTGAAGACTGGCAGTAGTATAGCCTGCCTAAGCTCTCTCGTTAAATTATCTTCGCCTCCTACAAGTAGGCCTACTTATTACAATACTAGTAGCGGAGTTGCATTTTAACCTAACAATTTAACGTTACGCACTTCTGCGAATTGTCATAAAACAGCATTTGGTTAAACCAGATAGAGTACTGAAAATTGGCAGTGGCCTGCGAATTTTCAGTTCTGTTTGCTGTCCTTGACTGCGATCATGCTTTGAATTCATACCTACCATTCAAAGCAAGTAAAAAAAACGGCTGGGCGAGATATATCAATCCAGTTTTGCAGAGACGGAGACGTATGTGCAAGAGGGACAGATCAAACGGAGGTGAAAAGCAAACCGGAAACCGGATGGGAAGCTGCCCTCCACAGATAAATTGGGCTTCCTGTGGCCACCAGACACCTATTTATATAGCTCGTATTGGACACGTGGAGCCGATAAATCGGAGAAGTTATTGCTTTGTCGGAAGCAATAGCAATACGAAATATGTGTATCTGTGGGCGTACGGAAGTGGGGCAGAGGTTGTAGCAGAGAATATGCTTTTTCTGCATATCATCTTTCTCCCACAAAAACTTTATCACTGTGTAGCTATGCTTACGTGACCGTATAATATTATTAGGGCAGAGATGTTTCTTTTTTATATCTCAATGTTTCTGTATTTATACAATGAAATTAAGAAACAGTTTTGAGGCTTTGTAGCCCCCAGCATTGAACCTCACAGTGGTACAAGAAAGCATTTTTGGAGGGAAGGAACTGTCAAGAAATTTGGCTCCCATTTCAATTGCAGTCAGGAGTGGAATCACGTGCGCAGCAAGTACAACAAAATAAAGCTTTAGCCTTCAAGTTAACCATTCGAAGCCCGTTTCTTCAACAACGCAATAGAGAAAGTGCACATAATCGCTGCCTCACAGTTGTGTAGTGGGTGCTTCGATTACCCGTAAAAAGGCCGAATAATGGCACAATGGGTACTAACCTTCTCATCAAAATTATCATGATTTATGGCCGGGTGGATACCCTGCAACGTTGCTTTTCTGGATTACATCAAAATAATTTACAAAATGCTCTAGAAAAGCCACTCTTTCATCTTTCACTGTGATCGTGATGAACGTGCCCCTCGAACCTAGCGTTGACTTTTTTTTAAAGACGATAGTCTTTCTTAGAGACCATCGACACTAAAATTTTGGTCTGCCTGCCCGTCTGTCCGTCCGTCTGTCTGACTGTCTGTCTGTCTGTACATTTGTCGGTTTGTCCGCGGTAACATTACCCTAAAGGCAGCAAACGATACTTCAGACAACCAACCTCATCCGAAGCGCCACCAATATTGCTCAAGTTTCAGTGTTCATACTTGTGGATTGTCAATGAAAAAGCATTTATTGCGCAAATTCGAGGCACAATAACAGCACGTCGATGTTTTGTATGTGTGCCTTTATACTAGTGAATGCGCACTCAATTAAATTTGAGGACTGTAGCGTTTATCACGCTGTGCTGACAGTGCAGCGCGATATACATTGATATGCGGGGTTTAACGTCCCAAAACCACCATATGATTATGAGAGACGTCGTAGTGGGGGGCTCCGCAAATTTCGACCACCTGGGGTTCTTTAACGTGCATCCAAATCTGAGCAAACGGGCCTACAACATTTCCGCCTCCATCGGAAATGCGACCGCCGCAGCCGGGATTCGAACCCGCGACCTGCGGGTCAGCAGCCGAGTACCTTAGCCACTACACCAACGCGGCGGGGCGGTAACGCGATGCTCGAAAAGGCAAGTGGTTCCAACGCTTTGCTAAGCTGACACGGTTGTGGCACCTGCTCGTTGCTTTGCGTTCTACTCCTTATCGCCTCCGAGACGGCCGCGCATGTTTCTCCGTGGGCGCTCATGGCTTCCTTCGTTTTCGAAGATAACTGCCAGACGGCGCTCATGTCTAACGTGCCTCGATGCCATGTAGGATTACTCTATGCTCGATGCGCCCGTTCGCCTTCGCTGCACGGATGGAGACTCCCTAACGCAGCGCTTCCAGAATACAGTTCACCAATTCTCTCGCGAAGAACATCAAATAAACGTTTTGTTCACTTTCTCCACACGCAAGACTATCGTCTTTCGACAAAATTTGCAGTGAAAAAATGCAGATACGGGGTGAATTTTCTAGCAACTTTGCTTTTACTTCCTTCTTTCACGCCTTGGATAAAATTATCCATAATTGTTTGTTTGTTCGCCAAATGGTACAGTGCGCCTTCAACGCAATAACAAAAATGAACATTTGAACATGATTTTCCCTAACACTATGCTTCTTTTTTGTGTATATTTGTGCTTAAGTATGTTCTATTAAAACATAAAAGCAAGTCACAGCACGTTTTATAGTCTTCACTACTGCATTCCTCATTTTCGCGCTTCAGTGAATGAATACCTCAGGACCGAAGCTTGACAAGTGTCCTGCTCCCGAAATGCGATATTCTCTTCAACAGCTACTTGAACGAGGGCAGGACTAACATTTGTCCAAATGTGCAAATCGACTGCATACTGTGCAAATTTACTCGTCCTCATTGGTGCCTACTGAATTGCTACGCACAGTGATTCATTTCTGTCTCGAGCTGAATACGTAAGCCGTCGTTTTTAGTCCTACACTCGCAATTACGCTCATGCAGTCTTGCGTGCTTGTCAACACTTTGCATGCGCTGTCTCAATGCTGTCGAATACAAGTATTCCCGTAAACACACAAGCTATTTAATTCAAAGTCATTTAATTCTAGCTCCGCTGCATTTGAGCCAGCTAGTGGGGACCTCATAATTCAGTAAAGAAGCGTCTCGCACATTGGCAGTCCTCCAAATAACAGCTCGCGTTTTCTTTCTACTGACGTCACGTTTATCTACATTTTTCTTGTACGCTGTTTTCTTTCGCCTCACGTACGTATTTTGTTTTGCGCTTCTTATTGTTGGCTTTCATCTTTGCTACAGCTGTTCGCAATCTACCAGTGCCATTTAGATAATTGCCTTCGATAAAAACGATGCAGTGAAAGCAGCGTCATCTAACAAGTTTTTTTTTTTACTGTTCGACGCGTTCCTGAGGTTATAGGCAGGACGGAAAGGAAACCGTCAGTTTGGCAAGCAGGCTTATGGCCGCTTCTTTATACTAATAAGATATTTTTTTTAAATCCAGCAATGTGTTTTTGACAACAGTACTCCTAGAAAGAGCATTTTATTCTGACAATCCCGCAAGTAAGTCTTATCTCTCGTGGTTCCGGCGACTTGCATCAGAGAAAGGCTTCATTTGGGAGGAGTGTATCTCATTAGTCATGAATGAAGTCGTTCTCGTTACATTTAATTCCAAAATCTTTTGTTAGCTGGTGAAAGTGTAAAAATTTTCTTCTCGCACGTGAATAGGAACTCTCCGGACATTTTGAGATCTCTGTTTCTGTTTCTGTTTTAACTGTTTTGCTGTGGAGAGGTTGAGGTGCCTATTGCCTCGGCGACTCCATATCACAAAGTTCTGCAGCGAAAAATAAAATAATAATACAGAACGGTACCCAAAATTAACAATACGGAAAAGAAAAAAACATAATAACACACTGAAACCAGTTCAAGTAGCATGCCAATACACAGTTTTCTTCGCGCAGTTCACACAGTCATAAACTACTTACGCGCACACCTTACTAATCTAATGTCAGTATAACCATGACCACATTTTATATAATACCCATCTCTGGCTGTCAGTCATGGGCGCTTGTCCAGTCCGGTCTCCACTAAAAAGTCTGTCAGGAAGATTATTGCCTTTTTCTGGAGATGCATCTCAGGCCATGGTCCAAGTAGTTTTCTTATCGTGAGGGGCCATCTGTCCAAACTTGCAGATTTGTTCTTTAATTTTTCTCTTTCGTTCGCGTATTTAACGCAATCCAAAAGAATATGGCGAACATTTTCTTCTGCATGACCACAGAGGCATTCCGGTGAGTTGGATCGATGTACCTTGTGCAGGAAGCTGTTTGTGTATGCTACTTCCAATCTAAGTCGGTGGATCAATGTCTCTAGGTGTAGTGGGAGGTCTGTCGCTATGGAAAAGTTTCTGTGTGGATCAAATTCATAAAGTACTGTTTCCTTTGATTTAGGGCTCTCAAACCACTTCTTCATCGAACAATGGTTAGCTCCTTGCGATATAAAATGTCGAATATCCGCCCCAGACATAGGGATTGCGCAATCCCGTCCTTCCTTCAATGTTTTCTTCGCGGGACTATCAGAATATTCAATTCCCTTTATTCCAATGTGGCTGGGAATTCATTGAAATACGGTGTTGTGACCCTGCGATGAAGCATATTGCACAGTTTCTGCGATACATTGTGCTACTTCACCATTTTTGTAAGTTGATCTCAAATTTCTGATTAGCTGAAGAGCAGGTTTGCTATCAGTGCATATCACCCGTTTTTATGGCTCAGGATTCTCGCAGATAAGCTTAACTGCTTCGAAGATAGCCACCAATTCTGCTGTCGTCGATGAAGATTTGTGCGATAATTTGTACATCTTCTTTTTCTGAATTTCGTGTATAAAGACCGCACAGGCTGACGCTTCTTCTGTGCATTATCCGTCTGTATATATCTTCGTTTTTTCATTATGCATTACATGAAGCTGATGAAGTACCAACTGTGCTGCCACTAGAGGTGCCATGTCTGCTTTCTTCTCTATGCCGTCTATTTCACGGATAACGTTGAGAAGTGGCAGCGTCCAAGGTGGTTTTGAAGGTTTCCATTGTTTAAATTCTGGTACTACTGCTTGAAATGATGATATAGTATCCTGTAGTCTCGTTGCCGTCCTTTGTGTTAGTGCACCAGATAAAAAAATGACTTTCATGTTGCGTGAAAATTCTAAATAAATTTCGAGATGATTCTTTTGTTCGGAGTACTGCCAAAGGTGGCTCTCGAGCCTCCGCATACACTAAAGCACTGGAAGTTGACCGTGGTAAACCTAGACATACCCTCAAGCTCCTTGCCAATAACAAGTGAAGTCTCCTTTCGGTGGAGGCTGGGAGTCCGTGAAGCAGAGGCAGTGAGTAAGTTACGATGGGGCGTATCCAGGCAACATGTAGGGTTAATAACGACTCTGTAGTACCACCCCATTTGGCCCTGCAGAGATGCCAAAGGATTCGAATGGCCTGATTCACTTTTTGTTCCAGGGACTGGACATGAGGCGACCATGTTAGTCTCCGGCCTAAAATTACTCCCAAGAATTTATGAGTTTTATCCAATTAAATAGGCTGATTTTGCAGAATAATCTAAATTTCGAGGTCTTTTTAATGTAAACGGAAAAATGGCTATTTTAGCCAGACTCAGTGCCATACCTCTCTTTTTTTTAGAAAACGGTCTACATAATCCAATCCCTCTTGTAGAGTTTGTTGTACATCCAAAAACGATGGACCAGACGTCCATATACTTATACCATCAGCACATACTGAACATCTGGTGTTAGGTGGAAGATTATATGGGAGCTGCGCCATGACTGCATTAAAGAGAGTAGGGCTTAGCAGGCTGCCCTGTGGCACTCCTTGGTTGACGACATGTTCTCACGTTGGGCCCTCCTGCGTAACTACAAAAAATTTTCTGTGCTTCCGGAAGTCAGCGATCCAACGCAGTATCTTGCCCTTGAATCCCTGTAACGCCAGACCTTCCAGAACGTGAACGTGACTGACTGTGTCGCATGCTCGGTGGACATCAAGGAATACAGCGACAGGGATGTTTCCTTGCGTTCGTTGGTTTTCCACATCTGTGACCAAATCCAGAATGCAGTCCATTGTGCATCTACCTCTTCTGAAGCCGGCTATGCTTTCTGGTAGTAGTTTTTTCATGTCCTGCCACCATAAAATTCGTTCATTGATAATTTTTTCCATCACTTTTGTAAAACAACTTGTCAAACTAACCGGCCTAAACGAGTCCAACTGCATAGGGCTCTTCTCTGGCTTTAGCAACGGTACTACTTTTGATATCTTCCAACTTTCCGGAACTTTTTCTTCTTGCCAACTTTTATTATAGATGTCCAACAGGTGTAATTTTCCTTTTTTTCACAATTAGCAAGAGCAGCGTATGTGACTCCATCTGTTCCTGGTGAACTTGTTCGTTTTACTGAAGACAGCACATATTGGAGCTCCTCTGGTGTGAAGCTGTCATCCAGATCTGATGAACTGATCGCAGAGAACTTTGTTACAACCGCCGAAGCTGATTCTTTTGAGGACTTGTATTCGCTAGTTTGGGCGGTCTCTCCATTTCTCAGTATAAGATCGCAAAATTCTTCGGCAATCAGACGTTCGCTAACTCCTCGAGACAGCGCTAGAGCCTTTAGTGGTCTCGAGTGAACTACTGGCTGTCGGAGGGCGCGTACCATATTCCACAGTTGAGGCGCCGAGGTAAATGGTGAAAGTGAGGCACATAAATCTTGCCATCTTTTGGTGGAAAGCTTCTGCAGTTGGTTATGCATTGCAGAATGTACTTTCTGTGCAACCTTGAAATCTTCTAAATTACCCGACCTGCGATATCTTCTTTCAGATCGGCGTCGTATTGCCCGAAGCCTCTCATATTCAGCGTCAACACCCGAATACCCATCTGGAATGGGTACTGAACGAGTTGCTTTTGTTAGAAAATTTTTTTCTTCGATGCATACGTTTCTGCGTCAGAAGAAGGTTCAAGATTTTGTCTCTGTAGTTCTCGAAAGATTGCCCAATTTGTAATTCTTGTTGTGCAGTTATTTCTCGTTTTCTTCAACTTTGGGTGACATATGAATACTGACAAGCGGTCATTTCCTCTTGTATCAGCGTCTGCAGTCCAGTCTGCTCCAGCCGCTAATTCAGAGGAGCACACAGTGATGTCTAGTACGCTTCAGTAGTTATGCCCCCGTAGAATCGTCGGAGAACCATCAGTTGGGATAGTGTAATTATAATCTTCGCATATTTTTACTATATCAGATCCCCTTACACTACAACGCTCACTACCCCACAATTGAAGGTGCGCGTTAAAATCACCACATATATATAAGGGATCATGGTCAGATCTACACACTGCAGCCAACTCTGCGTATGAAACGTTATCTTGAGGGTGCACGTAAACAATAACTACAGTTACAGTAACGTTAACAAACTTCACCTTGCATATAACAAATTCCGGCGCATCTGTTTTTGAAGTAGCCACAAGTGTCGACGGAATATCGCGTCTCACACACAACATCACTCTGCTTTTTGCAGCAGGACGTTCTGCTTGGTACACCACATAATTGGACAAGCGAAAGTTAGTGGATACTCTTGTTTCGGAAATACACAAAATCGGGAACCTGTGCTGAGCGACGAATTTCCGAAAATCTCCACTCTTATTCTGCAAACTGTTGCAGTTCCACTGAAATATTGCACTTCTTTTGTAACAGTTAGATAGTCCGGTAGCCATGATTACGACAAGAGAAGATGCTCAACATCTAGCAGCAATTTCACTTCTGGTAAAGAACCTGCTTGTGGCAGTGATCGCAGAATTGCTTTAAGAGCCGCAAAGATTATTGGCAAAACGACTTGCTCGTTTCTGGCTGTCTCCGCCGAGATCGCATTTCTTGAAGAATTCTTCCTCAGCAAGCTGCTGTGACCCTTCCCTTTGGTAGTCAGTGGCTCCTTGACTGTGTCTGGCCCGGCAGAAAGTTCCACTTCAGCATATTCCTTGGCCCGGACTTCTTTGCCACCGCGTTGTTTTGGTGCTGAGCGCTTCAATACTTCCGAGTAAGAGTCGTGGCGCCACTGTTTTGCATTTCTTTGTGCTGCAGGAACATCTTCAACTATATCCGCATAGGGTGCTGGACCTCTTTGTATCTTATGGTACCCTTTTACTATTCTCTCTCTTTGTGCCGCTGATGCCAAACGGTTTCGAGAGCAGCCTGAGAACGACGCCGGATGTGGTCCAGCACAGTTGGCACACTTAGGTTGACGCTTCGAGGTGCATTCTTTGCAATCATGTGCGCCCGCAGATACCTTGCATCTCTTGGTTCCCTGCAAGTCTTATCCTTATGCTCATATCTCTGGCAGTTGTAACACCTTACCGCCGGCTCAATGTATTCCTCGACAGTGTGAACTGTAAAGCCTAGAGCAACTCTTTTTGGCAATGGCATGTCATGTCTAAACTGGAGTATTACATTACGTATGGGCTGCATTGTGGCACTTCCATCTTCATTTCTTGCCCATCTCTTTTGTCGTGTGACTGAGATTACTCCAGCATCTTTAAGATATTCCAGTAGGTCATAATCACTGTATTCGAGTGGAACATCTCTTATCTTTGCTAGGGTCTTCATGTAAGACTGAGGTATCATCACATGTACAGGCAATGCAGCCAGACTCTTGATCAGCAGCAGCTTGTTTGCCGAGTACAAAGACCGTACTCCAACACAAAAACTTCCGTTTCTGTTGATTCTTGATGATGCCACTTTCTCATTGATAGCAGAGATTATCTCAGATGTCATGCGATTGGGATTTTTCTTCCAGAAGGAATCCTCGGCAGTGATAGGTCTGAACACCACCGGTATCCCCGTAGCTCGGTTCTTGTGATGGGTGACCACCGTGTAAGCTCCCTCGTCGTCCTTGGGTGCTTCTGTATCCATCTGTGTCATGTCATTAAGGGAGTACGTCGATGTAGCGTCATCGTTGTCAACCTCTTCTTCCTCCTCTGTACGCCTCTTCTTACACTGCGAGGCCTCGCTGTTCTCTGTATGGGACGTCGATATTGTTGCTGAGCCTGCAGCAACTTGAAGTCGAGCGGGATGGATAAGTGGTGCTCCGCTTGGCGCTAGCGGCATCTCGTTGTCCCCCATACCCGGGCTTTGCCATGTATGAGGCACGGGCCCGCTAAGGGGCAATTCTGATCGCGATGCGTAGTGAAACTCCGACTCACCGATGTTTAGCTGCCACTCTGGAGACAGTCCACCCACCGCACACACTGTAAAAAAATGCTGAACTCAATATAATATATTAACTAAATTAAGAGAGTGAAATGAAGATACGGGCTTCTTCCATTCACTTCTTCTTCTCATTTTCAGATTTTACGTTAATGCTTTTTGTGAGCCAAAGAAAAAAAATGAAGCTACGGGCTTCTTTCATTCACTTCTTCTCATTTTGAGATCTCGCGTTAATGCTTTTTGTGAGTCAAAGAAAAAAGTGTATGTCATTTGCAGTGTCAGAAATGTTATACAATTAGGAGATTTTTTATTAGCCCAAATATTTCCATGCTCCAAACGAAAAGTTTCAACATACGAAAGGTTGGTCGAACTCAGTTGGTATCATATGACGAACATGCTACCAGCATTAGTGACAGCGCTCTTTTTCCCCGCAACTCGACATACAAGTTACCATTTCAACAGTCCCTAGAACTATACAAAAAATCTCTCACAATAAGATAATCCAAATCATTAGTGGTTCCTGAAATGAAACTGATAGAAATGCATTACGGACGACATTGTTATCTTGACGTGATGATAAGTAATTATCTCAAGAATCACTGATGTAATCCCACTTAATACATCGTAGCAAACTTGTAAACAGTGGACCGCGCATGTACTTAAGTACAGCATGTAAGTGATGTGGTGTCTGTGCATTTTCTTTTTGTCGGGTAAACAGTGTAGAGAAACGTAACATTTGAAGCAGCTTTATGACTGTTCTGGGAAGTCCCAAGTACTTATTTGAACAACTCACGTCGGAGACGCAGGTAAGTTTGATTAACAACGCAAGCTCACTTTTTACCTAAGTGACCAGAAACTAGAAGGCGTCCAAGCCTGGGTGTAAGAACTGAGTGATTCTGTTGAAGCATCCGCCAGTAATCAATGGGTGGGCGTCAATACTGACCCACTCGATGTCACGTCTTCAGAAGCCAAACAAAATTAGCCTGAAAAGCGTGGATGCAAACTTACGCACCTTGCTTTTTCTTTGCGACTGCACTTACGCACAAAAACTTAAACAGAATAGAACGAGTAACGATAACTCGTTTTCGAACAGTGACGTAGAGGTTTGTATTTTATAATTTGAGGCTAAAATCACAACCAGTGTTTGTTCGTTTGCTCTAAAACACATTTCTTCAGCAAGTGTGAATGTCTCTTGAGTCAGCATGGGCCAGCACAGAGAATTTCGAAAATGCTGCTAATGCTATAATGCTGCGCGGAAAAAAAACATCCTCCCCCTGCTCTTTCACCTCCGCTTCTTATCTGTAAATCGCTATGAGATATTGTGGGCTCAGTACAATGACATGCAGTATGAAATCTATCTCATACTAAACATACTGCCCTAGTTTATGAAAAAGATGGTTACTCGAGAAACAAAACACTTGAATGGCAAAAGACCTATCGGGTTAAAAGCAAGTATCTACGTCACACTTGCATAAGTACACCATTGTCGTAGCACTGTGCTAGCGCTTTTTATTCTACAAGCATATCAACGAAATGAAAAAAAAGCGTCTATGGAAGTGAAATAAGGATGCTTTCTGTGTAAAGAGTTTTCTTACCGGAATGACGCCGTCGAGAGCAGCATTGATCCGAGGAGGATGTGAGAGGGTGGTCGAAAATGTGAAATCTGGGATTTGCTGAGTGAATACCCGTCCTAACCCGTTGCGGCAAATGACATCCTCTGATTGCGGTCGTTTATTTCAATGCATGAACACTCGCTTTTCTTGCTTTCACTTACTTTTCCTTTGAAGGGATTATTCATTCAGAGTAACTCATGCTGTCATTAAACATGCGCGTGAAAACAGTTTCTTTTTTTATATAATGCATTAGGCATAATATTTCGCTTCCTTCAGATGTTTCAGCATATGAACCTTATGAATACTTCAGGTGGCACACCTTTCTTCGTGCCCAAATGGATTGAAATCTGCGCATAGTGGACAGGAAAGGTGAGTTTTCTCGATGGCGTCTTCACAAATGGACATTTTAATGGTGTACGTCTGGGCATCCAAGAATGGTGTGCTGCTGCCTGTTCCCGTTTACACGTGTAATGCTGCAATTTCGAAGCAAAGCTTTAGTTTATGCGATAAAAATGTTTTTACCTCTTATGAAACCCATGACACTGCTTACGTAAAATTCAGTAACTAAACAGATATTTTGTTTTGAAGGTCAACAAAATGAAATGAGAAAATTTTTGATCATTTATGGAACACATGATCCGGCTGAACTCTACACGATATTTTTTCAATTGTAGATGGCTGAAACCCTACACATTTCATGGCAGTGCAAAATCATATATATATATATATATATATATATATATATGTGTGTGTGTGTGTGTGTGTGTGTGTGTGTGTGTGTGTGTGTGTGTGTGTGTGTGTAACACAAAACAGGACATAAAGCTGTTCCCTCTAATTTCATACCAATATCGCTCACCAGTATGTCATGCAAAATACTCGAACATATAATACTAAAGAATTTAACTGTCTTTCTAGAAAATAACAACCTTCTGCCTCCCCACCAGCATGGCTTTCGGAAAGGGTTAAGAACTGTAACCCAGCTTACTGAAGCTGTTCACGATGTTGCCCTTTGTATAAATCACCGTTCCCAAACAGATTTAATACTGCTTGATTTATCGAAAGAGTTCAATCATGTCTGTCATAACAAACTGATTTCAAAGCTGGAAAACATATTAGGGGGTGGAGATATTACGATTTGGGTAAAATACTTCATTAGCGACCGCCAACAGTTTGTGGTTTACGAAGGTGCATTATCAAGGACGGCTTCTGTAAAGTCAGGTGTGCCCCAAGGCTTCGTCCTTAAGCCATTAATATTGCTTATCTATACCAATCACAATACAGCCCACATAGACTGGAAAATTAAGCTTTTTGCTGACTACTGCGTTATTTACAAGCAAATCAAAGACAGCGATGACCACAAGGCACTAAATAGTTCGTTGGAAAAAATTGCTCACTGGTGTGAAGAATGGCAATTTTCAATAAACTTAACAAAAACAGTCTGTATGACGGTGACCAGAAAAAAAGGTACTCTCGGAGTTTGCTTACACAATAAACGACGCACCTTTACAAAGAGTGACGCTGCAGAAATATCTCGGTGTCACACTAACTTCCGATCCTAGATGATAAGCGCACATAAATAACGTCACAGCTGCCGCTTTGCGCAAGCTGTTTTTCTTAAGAAGGCGTCTCCCACTTGCACCGACACAAACTAGGCTCTTAACCTACACAAAATTCGTTCGTCCTATTTTAGAGTACGCCAACACTATTTGGTTCCCTGAATATGCCACTCATATCCAAAGGTTAGAATGGGTACAAAGGAAGGCTGTAAGGTTCATCTACAACAAGTATAAACGCACCGACTCGCTCACTAACCCTTTAGAATCTTGTAGTCTTCCTATGCTAGCAACAAGAGAAAAAATTTTTACACAACCTGCTTTATAACCGCAGCCGCATCGATGCATGAAAATACATCTCCCTAGCAGGACCCAGAGAACAAAGACACAAACATGCGTTCACCATTACAGAATACACCTTTAACAACAATTGCTTCAAGCATTTATTTTTTACCCTGCCAATAACAGAAGGGAATAGTCTAGATTCCTCGATTACCAGTATACAATCATTGTGAGAGTTCACCTCAAAAATCGAGGACATGTCCTGCAAATAATTTTCCAGTTATCTTTTTCTTTTTTGATGAGCCGTAATAGAGTTTTTTCTAGCGGTTATTTTTGTGGAATAATTAATCGCGTTCAATTGCGCGTAAACAAATACGTTTTGCTGGTTGCAGTAACTGGTTTTAAGTTATCAAAGTGTGTATTTTTCTGGTGTATTTTTTCCACTGCTCTTCTGTTTGTGTACAACTACTGCTGTATTGTCTTTGTACTAGCGGTTATATTTTGTGGAATAAATGTTCTCGTTCAATTTTGCGTAAACGAATTTGATTTGCTGGGTGCAGTAACTGGTTATAAGTTACCTAAGTGTGTATTTTCCTGGTTTATTGCTCCCAGTGCTCTTGTGTTTGTGTACAAATAATGTTGTATTGTCTGCTAGATAAGAACTGTGTGTTATGCCATCTTTAGGTATGTACCGATTGTTCGGTGTTTGTATGCAATTAACGCCATTTTTTCAAGATGTACTTATTGAATTTTGTAAAGGCCTCGAGGCCCTTTCAGGCATTTCTGCCACTGAGTTTTCTTAGACGTTCTGACAAATATGCCACTCTACAAATTCGAAACTGAAAACTGTATTGTGCATCCAAGAACTGATGCCCTTCTGCTTTGGTCTCGTATAAAACTGGCAGTATCGAAAATAAATAAATAAATAAATAAATAAATAATAAATAATAAAAAATAAATAGATAAATAAATAGTACTACTCTGAGTACTATATGTCTTGTTTCTATTGATGCTGGCTGGCTTGTATGTGCCCCTGTTAAAAATAGGTCGAAGACGAGCTTGCAGAAAAGATAAAGTCGTACTGCCGGTGGTCGATCCAGCCTGACGTCCTTGTGTGCTCTTACATACAGGTTTCAGAACTTTACAATATATATATAGTGATTTTAAAGTGTAAAGGAATCTTAAATATTTAACTTACTTGATGGAATGAAAGAATCCTTTGCACGTATTCATGTTATCGAGAGGTCATGCAACGCTACACACCGAAAGATGCTTTAGCAC
This sequence comes from Rhipicephalus annulatus, assembly GCA_013436015.1. Lineage (NCBI taxonomy): Eukaryota > Metazoa > Arthropoda > Arachnida > Ixodida > Ixodidae > Rhipicephalus > Rhipicephalus annulatus. The sequence goes on from WOVY01011801.1 coordinate 89,028, forward strand.
GTGTGCTTCTTTTGTGACTTTTTCTGTACAATAAACGTTCGGAAAGCGTGGGACACCTTGCTAACTCATATTGATTGCTAAATTTTGGAACAAGTTGCTGCATACTGATATCATAATGTCACATTGTCGTGACGTGGCTGAAAGCAGGAGACAGGATGGTCAGATCAAACTGTTCAATTTGGAAAACCTGTGCCCGGTAAACAGAAAATCGGAATGTACTTTTCAAATGAGTGTTTCCATAGAGCAATTATTTTTGGCTGAAGAGTGTTTTTGTCACGTGTTCCTGACCATATACCTGAATTATTGCAGCTTGATTCATGAAGGCTTCTTAGGCTTTAGTTTTTCAACTGTAAGACAAATAAATCATTCAGTATATACCAGGAACAAGATCAAACAAAATACAATATATTGAAATGTGTGCTAAATGGATTTTCAGTGTAAAAGAAGAATTTAGAGAAACAAACATAAACGTAGAAAGAATCGTGTTACCAAAAAAATGTGCAGCTCTGAAAGCGACTCATCTAACAAAAAAAAACGAAAAACTCAGAAAGAAGATTTATAACGAGGCCGCAACATAATTAAACAGTAAAAAGAATCTTGCTGAAACGTGACATATATGTTCTTTTCTTATATTAAAGAATAAAAGAAGTCGAGAGCTAAATACTTTTCAAAAATACAAGTGGGAAGTATTTTCTGCTTTAAAGTTATTAACTTGTTAGATTCTTATTCATAGAGCCTGTATTCTTTTTTCGTCCGAGTCTATCAGACGTAGAACGCGCACTCAATTTGGTGGTGGTAGTCGTTAGAAGATGAGAAAAGGCACCTAATTTCTGCAACCCAGTCGGGAAGCATGGCGCGGTGCACACTCAATTATTTCAGCTAACGTGGCGGTGTCTTCTGAAGACATCGCTTAATCACGTCTGCGACCACTTTCGTTTCTTCTCCAGCAAAAACGAAGCAGTCCTTCTCGTACTCTTGGTTTTCCGCACGTCTAACGCCTGAAAGCACTGACCCACTCTGCACCTTTTTATCTCCTCTCGCTCCACTCTCTGTTGGCTAAGCAGCGAAAGAACCATTACCAGGCCTTACTGCACCTGTTAGCAAAGGCTTGTAATGGGCATACGCCTCTCAAAGTCTTGTCGTTCATTCTAACCATGAGACTCTGCGCAATGGTAAACCAGCAGAGCCGTGTCTAAATACCACAAGAGCATTGCGGGCTAAGATGGCGCTAGGACATAGCGACACTAAGGTACTTGATGAGCGCCTGATTAATCACCACCTGGGGTTGTGCATAAATTGCAAAAACTGGACAAACTTCACACTGGTGGTGCAAAGTTCGAAAGAACAGCGCAGCGGGCCTGCCTTCCTTGTTTCTTTTTATGATACTATTTCTTTCTTTCTTTCTTCTCACTGTGTTTTTGATATCTATTTATTCCTGTTTTCTTTTCTATATTACTCTATTTCTTCACCTGTCTTTCTGTCTTCCACTCTCTCTTTTTCCCTCGTGCTCTCTGGCCTTTCCTATGTCTATGTCTACAACTGTCTCTTTCGTTGTATATTTTTTCTCTTTCATTTGATGTTTCTTCTCCTCTTTCATTCCGTTCTTCTCTCTTTCTATTTTCTTTAGATTTTTTTGTATCTCGGCTTGTGTCTCTCTCGGTACCCGTTGTCTACCCTATGTGAGTCATTGCATCCCACGCCAGAAAAATCCCCGTAGCGGAAACAACGTGTGAAAATTGCGCATGTTCTAGCAATGAAGCACAACATGAAGACGACGATAAGGAGAGCGGGTGCTGGCCGAACAATTGCTATGCGAGAATTGTGTTGGAACATAACGTCCTAACTGTGCACTGGCGGCTTCGCACGAAATAATTCATAATTTAGAATAAAAAGTTACATTTTGCCTCAAGAGCGATGCATTGAATGTGATAGCAACAAATTGCAATGTCACACGAAGCACGACAAGTAGTTCGAAACATGACGTCTGGTCAAAGTACTGTTCATTCATGTTCCGGGTGCACCCGTCAAGCGGGGAACGCAGTCTGATTCGCCGAGAACACATCGACGCCGACCCCTACCAGTCTGCCAGCAGCAAGCAACAAGAGAGAGAGAGATAAATAGAGAGGAAAGGCAGGGAGGTGAACCAAGCTTGGCTCGGGTGGCTACCCTACACTTGGGGTGCAGGAAAAGAAGAATAATAGATCTTCTACCCTATCTTCTACGAGCTCTACCCTATTACACCCTAAATACAATGCAATGACCACTACGGTGGTAATTAGGAGAGCACCTGGGCAACCGCCTGCGTCAGTCATGCCAGGACAATGCAGTGAGCCGCCAATCTTCTGTGGACCATCATTTGAAGAACCTGAAAGATGGCTTGAGGTGGTACAGCTGCTTCACCACCTTCAATACCCGCAGGAGTGAGCACAAGCTATATACCGCACGTCTACTTTACCTTGGAGGATACCGCACGTACCTGCTTCCAGAACTAAGAGCAAAACGTGACAATGTGGCACATTTTCACACCAGGTTCCTAAACGCTTTCACAAGTGTAATTCGTGAGGAGAGAGCCGTGTGCAGCTGCCGAGTGATAATGTGGCGCTCTTCACGGAATAGTTGGACAAACTGTCCCACCAGGGAAACCCCGCTTTGCCCGAATACGAGAAAATTCACCTACTCGTGCGAGGAGTCAAGCAGAAGCTCTCCGCAGGAGTGATGGGGAACCCACCCAACGATGTCTATGAATTTGTCTCGAAAGCGACGACTCTTGAGAAGACACTGAAGATCGCAACCGGCAATACAATTGCTGCTCTATGCCACGTTTGAACAAAATGCAAGGAATCTACTCAACCACACGTGCCTTCTATGCACGGTTCCACGAATGTCCCGTCACCACGAACGTAACTTCCGTCTCTCAAAATCTGGCACCCAATTCTACCAGCACGCTAATATGTGGAGTTTGTGGCCTTATTTACAGGTTTTACCAACGTCGTCAACACGACGAAAGACGCGGTGACAGCTACGACGAAAGAGATGAGTTTCTTGCTCCGGCTTGGCAATACAGTCACACTTACCAACTTTACTAGCGTCACTCTACATGTCCTGTGGAGACGGTGTTTCTCGTTGCCCGCGTAGCAACTCTATTACGGTCGCGCCACTTTTCTTCTCTCCCTCGATCAGCTACTTCGGCGCCGAACCATCACCCGTAAAACTAAGTAGTGCAGCTTCAAGAGACGAAGCTTCCTTTGCTGTGCTAAGTCAAACTTTCATAGTGGCCCTCAGATATGCAGGCGCGGCCACTGCTAGAGTTAAAATGGCGCGCGAGGTCATGCTCCCTCAGACCGCGAACTATGGCGGCACAAGCTCGATCAGTGCCAGAAGCATAGCAACGCGTCCTCTGCTACGGCTCCTTCCACATCGCCGCACTCCCTCCGATAAAAGCGCACGCATTGTAGATTTCGCAGCTCGCAGCGAAGTGGGAGGAACCGCAGCAGACGACGCCCAACCAACTACGCTTCTGGCAATCATCGAGTTTGTGCCCCAATAGTTCTTACAGCGCCCGTTGTGGCGCTCAACGGAGTGCGGATACAACGGAGTGCAGGAAGTTATTACTAGATCTTTGCGAGCAACATAGTCTGGAGATAGTTAACACGGGGCCTAAATGTGACGGCCAGATCACATGGGAAGTCGGAAACAGGCAATAAAGTATTGATTATTGTCTCATGACTGAAGGAATTTACCACAAACTGACAGAAATGAGGATAGACGAGGAAGGCATTAACAGCTTGGGTAGTGATCACAAACGAATAACATTACAAATGGGATACGAAACTGAAAATATGAGCATGGAATCAAAGTCTGGCAGCTCGTATTTAAATGACAAACAAATAATAAATATAGCCGCAAGAGTCGAGGAAGAAGTAGGCGAAATACCAGGCAAGGACTGGGAGTATAGTGAGCTGTTACATCTAATGACGAAGGAGATAGGGAAAGAGAAGAAAACTGTTTGCTGGAAAGGAAAAAGGAAGCCAAAAAGTTGGTGGAACAAGGAAATCTGGGAGGCGATCGAGAAGCGACGCGAAGCATCACGGGAGCATAGAAAGGCAAAAAAGCAGAAGCGGCCGCAGGACGAAGTCAAAAAAATATGGGAAATATATTTAGAGAAAAAATCCCTTGTACAGAAATTGGTAGAGGCAAAAATTAAAGGTGAAAATGAACGCTGGATGACAGAGATACACGAAAAAAAGGAGGCCGCGCCTAGGATTTTTCGGAGCCACATAAAGGCGCTAGGTAGGAAGTCTGTCACAACGCAACAACATATTCTAGATGAAGGAGGAAATCAATTGGAAGGGTACGAAGCGCTAGGTTACATCCAAAAGGTAACAGCCGATTCGTTTCAAAAGAGCGTCCAGGGGATCTCCCCGGTGAGTAAATGTGTGGCGGAGAAAGCAACAGAGGAAGAGCTAGTACTTGATAATTTCAACTGGAAAAAGGCCGAAGGAAAAATTCCAAAGCGCACTGCCGCGGGTTTAGATGGGATTCCCGTTAGCCTCATTAACGAACTAGGACATAACACTAAAGAAGCATTGTTAAAAGCAGTAGAAAAAAGCTTAAAGGACGGACAAATACCGGACAGTTGGCGACAAAGTAGAATGAACTTAATCTATAAAGGCAAGGGAGAAAAGGACAAGATTTGCTCGTATAGACCACTAACCATTACATCGGTACTATACAGGTTGGCGATGCAAGCAGTAAAAATGAAAATAGAAACATGGGCCGAACATAACGATATTTTGGGAGAACTTCAGAACGGATTTCGAGTCGACAGGCGGTTAGACGATAACCTGTTTGTTCTCACTCAGTGTATAGAAATATCTAAAATAGAGAATAGGCCCTTGTACGTGGCTTTTCTAGACATCACTGGGGCATACGACAACGTTAATCAGGAAATTTTGTGGGATATATTGAAAGGAATGGGCATGGGCGACGACTGTATACAGCTTTTGAGGGAGATATACCGAGAAAATACAGTTTGCATAGAGTGGGAAGGAATGCGTAGCAAAGAGAACGTTGAGGTTAGCAAGGGTCTGAGACAGGGATGTCCTTTGTCCCCGCTGTTATTCATGCTGTACATGGTGAGTATGGAAAAAGCGCTAGAAGGTAGCAACATTGGTTTTAATCTGTCACACAAACAGGGCGGCATGATGATTGAGCAGAAGCTTCCAGGTTTATTTTATGCGGACGATATCGTCTTATTTGCGGACAGTCGAGATGATATACAGCAGCTGGCGAATATATGCGGAAGGGAAGGTGAAGCTCTTGGACTAGGATTCAGTGTAACGAAGTGTGGATTGATGGTATTCAATGATCCCTGTGATCCGACGGTGTCCATACAAGGCCAAGAAATACCGAGGGTAAGCGAATACAAGTACCTTGGAGTATGGGTAAATGAGAGTGATAGATACATGGAGGTACAGGAAAAAGCCTCGGCAGCAAAAGGAAAGAGGAATGCGGCAATAATGAAGCACAGAGCGTTGTGGGGATACAATAGGTATGAGGTGCTTCGAGGTCTGTGGAAGGGTGTAATGGTTCCAGGGCTTACTTTTGGGAACTCAGTGGTGTGCATGAGGGCAGAGGTGCAATCGGGAATGGATGTAAATCAAAGGACTGTGGGACGCCTCGCGTTGGGTGCTCACGGGAAGACGACAAACGAGGCTGTAAAGGGCGATATGGGGTGGGCAGGTTTTGAGGCGAGGGAAGCGCAGAGCAAAATAAGGTTCGAAGAAAGGCTAAGAAATATGAAGGAGAGTAGATGGGCAGAGAAGGTGTTCCGTTATTTGTATAGGAAGAGCGTGGACACACAGTGGAGAAAAAGAACTAGAAGACTCACTAGTAAATATACGGCTGGTATTGTAAGCCATATGTCAACAAAGAGCGTTAAGGGAAAAGTCAGGGAGGCGGAGAGGATTTACTGGATGGCAGCTATGGAGAAAAAACCGGCTTTGAGTAACTACCGAAAGGGCAAAAATGAAATAAGGAGGGAGGCATTTTACGATAATTCAAGGGGAAGCGCTTTACTGTTTGAAGCGAGATCGGGTTGCCTTAGAACGCGTAGTTATAAAGCAAGATTCAGTAAAGAAGAAGAACAATGCACATGCTGCGGGAAAGATAAGGAAACGGCGGAGCATGTTCTGATTGAATGTGGAGATATCCACCCAGGGGTACGTTTGGGCACGAGCCTACAGGAAGCCTTGGGTTTTAGGGACAACAATGGAAAGCTGAACACACCCGCGATTGAAATAAGTAAGAGACGGTTAGAGTATTGGTGGCAGAACATTAGAGAGAAAGGACAAAAATAAATATTGGAAAAATAAAATATGGACAGTGTGCCGTAAATGGCAGAGAACTTAAGCTGAAAATTTACCTTTTTTTCCATTAAGATAGAATTTATCGAAGTAGAGGCATTAGGTCAACATCAAAAAAGAAAAAAAGGTTTTTTTTTTGTCGAGCCTGGTGGCATACTTGTCACCACCCCGTTATAAAGGGGACGCTCATAGCATCCATCCATCCATCCATACCCGCTCCGTGTGTACTGTTTTTATGCGTTGAAAGTGCAGGGCCTGAAGCAGTGGTAGACATGTTTACAGTGCTTCCCGTCGTTAGTGTTGAGCTATGTTCCATACATATACGCATACAGGACATGAAGGCGACGGCGGCAGCAAAAACCTGCCGAGGTTGTCCATATGATTGTTATGGTCATAAAATTTGGAGGTGTCAGATGCGCGAGATAGCTACCCATTATTGCTACGTTCACAATTTTTGCTTCAATAATACCATTTTATATCGACTGCTTCACGTGCGGAGGTAGTCGGGCAGGGGATAATACGCACTTCACTTTAAATGAAGGCCCACTTTGACAGTGATGTCAATAGCATCTTCAAAATATATCATCATGCTTGAACAGGCTCTGGTAAGGTACGATTTCACTGCTTTTTATGAACTCATCATATATGTGGTTATGCTTTGGTGCACAATGTGAGTATCCTGCCAGTTTTGTTGCATGCATGAATACTAGGCTGTTACGCATCATATACAAGTACGTACAAAGTGGTATTTATATCGAGGTCCATGAGTGTTAACGGGAGGTCGCTGGTAATGTTTATCGTCAGGTGTTTCTTTCTGTTGTTTTTTTAGATGCGGAGCATCTAATACTCGAGGCTTGTAGTGCGGCGCCGTCCGCAAGCTTCCTCCTCCTTCTTCCACCATCTGTGCATCCCTTCCTCCTCTACACACCGCGCGCGCTTCACTCCTCCACCATCTGTGCACCCTTCCTCTTCTACACACCCAAGGAGGATAAAAAATTGCTGGAGTGGAAATGATTGTACAGATGTGAAGCCGTTTCTCTGGCAAGATGGCGGCTGTGGCGGCCATTTTACTAGGGGCATGATAAAGTGTCGCCGTTCAGCGATCGAAAACGAAGCGTTTCCCTCGCACGCCCAACGAGTTTATTGCAACCAACATTTTCGGGGCCTCATAGTGCTCCAAGTCCGTCTTAAAGTCACTAGTTTTCCGTAGTGAGCCTCTAATTGGAGGCAAAGTTCTTTGAAGATTCAGTCATCCATATTTGTTTCTGAGTGTTATTTCGTCAGGAACAACCATCCTTTAATATAGAACTACCATAGTATTTACATAACGTATCAAAGCCACTTGATCTTTAAGCGGGCACTATCAGAAAAGAGCATGTTTCCGCCATCTTGGCAGTGGCAATAGGTGGCTTCACTTCTGCTGGCAAGGGATCGCAGGAGCTTCCACTCCAGCAACTTTTCTTTAATTCTCCTTGTACACACCGCGTGCGCTTCTCCTCTTCACGAACATTCGCTAGCTGTATAATGTAGCGCGCATGCGCCGTCACGCTTCGAGAACATCGGCAGCTGACGCGCGCGCATGCGCCGTTGCGCTTCTCCCCCTTCTCGAACATTCGACAGCTGACAGTGCATGCGCCGTCGTGCTGTATATATACTCAAGGTCGGCGCTCGCTCGCTCAGTTGCCGCTCGTCGGTTGGTTTGTACGGCGCGTCGACGTCCAAGGTCGCGGTGAAATGAATTCCAACGAATCCACAAACACAATGATCGACGTCCCTTCGACCAGCGCCACCCTTTCGCATACGTGTGTACGTGTTCACTCATTTAACACCCCCTCCTACAACCACGTTAACCAATTTAGCCATTGACCCAAGTAAGTCGCAATTTAACACCCCATTTCACAACCACGTTAACCAATTTGGCCATCGACCCAAGTAGGTCGCACTTTAACACCCCGTTAACCAATTATATGCTCCGCATCCTCCTCAGTGTTCCCCCCGAGGGAAGCTGCGGGCAATTCTTTTTGCTGTTCAATAAAGAATAAACAGACCTGCTACCTACAGTACCCTTGGGTTGGCATTATGTTGGCATTGGTAAATAAAATATAAACAACACGCCCATATCAGCAAGCAAACAAATACAAAAAAGAAGAAAGAAAATACAATCTTTGATTGGTGGCCATCGCCTCTTGTGGGAACCAGCTGTTTAGACGCGATAAGCAGCAGCAGCAGCAGCAGCGTCAAGAAGCTCTCACAGTTTCGTTTTTAGCACTAGAGGGTTCTTCCGTTCACGGTGAAGTCGACGAGCGGGGCGAAAGCGTCTGGGCTTTACACCTTTCTCCTCGGCGTGTACCACGTTGTTGATCCTGGGCGCGTCTCCCAGAACCTCAAAAGCGTTGTGGTGTCGGGATAGTCTTACTATAAGCTTACACCGACTTTTGTTTGTCCGTTTGTTTTTCTATGATGCGGTGCGTTTGCGTTTTCCCCCAAAAAAGGTAACTTTGCAATAATGCAGTTAGCTTTCGTTTCCGTGTTGCTTGCTGGTAGTTCTTGGTTTGTTTAGTTTGTTTTCATGGGTGCTATTTAGGACATCGGCTGAAGAAACACGCTGAATAACTGTAGCTAGGAGAAGCTTTTCCATGCTCTGTTGGTGGAAGAAACAAAAAATTGGTGCAGTCTGCATGAAGTTACTCAAGGATGGTTCTCAAAATGCTGGCGGGAATCTTGCTAGTTTTGGCTTAACTAGGCTTTTACCTTTTGACGTCTACCTCTTCCTCATTTTAATACACTATACTATACTATTAACGGCCGTTTGGTACCACACGTTTCAGCTTCTATTTTTGATCATCTGGGCAAAAGGCTGGAGTTGTGATGGAATGCGTGTCGCTTCAGGGGACTTAAGTTTTCTATCTACCACATGCAGCAAACCTTGAGCATAACAGCTCTGTTAAAAAAAAATATTAGCAGACATGAGAGAAGTGTTAAACGTTACTCAAAGATTAGAAAATATGCAAAGTTTTCTAAATCCTAAATATTGTACACTTCAAACACATCACCTACTAGCATTAATTATAGAGCCAACGCAACGCACATTGATCAGTTTTACATTGCAAGAAATTACTAATTTCATGAGAAGAAACTCCGAATGTCTCTGTGAAAATTCAAACTTTACTATATGACATCGTGCAATCGCGCCGCCGCAAACGTGATTCATTCTGTGACACATTGAACGACCAGTTTTGCACCTTGCAAAAAAATTATGAGTTGATATGTGCCTTGTTAGTATGCAATATACAATGCATTAAAGTTTAGAGTTGTGGCGCCGTTAACATTTCAGATTGCATTGTGTTAGCGTAGAATTAGCTTTTCAGCCATGTTGACAATGTTTATTTTGTTAGTGTCTCTCGTAATCGACACATTTCCCGGCGTCATTTTGTTCCGTGCCTTCAAGTAAGAGTTGTAAATAGTTCCTCTTCCATAACTACATTTTCATTCAAATATAAGAGTGGCTTTAGCCAACAATCTCTCGTTAAACCAGTTCCGGTGTTGTGGCAAAATGGCAGCTTTAAAACATGAAATATTAGTTCTGAGGCTTCACAAGCCGGAACATCTCTATGATTACAATTTGTGCCTTAGGGAGAGAAGCGACTTGTAAACAAAGGTCAGCAAAAAAAAAGAACGTAGACCACTCAGATTCCCTCAACAAGAGTTTTTAGAACACAGAGTAACCAACATATTCTGAAGCACACTCACTTTGGCTACGACTCATGAATATTTTCGACAACTGGATTCACGCAAACTCACACTCGCCAAAACTTTTCTTAAGCGGGCTCTGTTGGACTCACACTCGCGAAAATATAAATCAGCCGGATTCACTCGAACTCGCCAAAAGTTTCCTCAAGCGAACTCACTCGGACTCAGACTCACGACTCAATCTGAGTCATAGCGAGCAGACTCACGAGTGATTTAGCCGGCGTACGCTAGAAAACCGAGTGCAACCTGGTTGACCTCCCGGCCTTTCTTTGCTTTTCGCTTTCTCTCTTTCGCAGCAGTTGGTCTCATTGAGACCAACTCCTGCGAGAAAAAAAGAGAGAAAAAAGCAAGCAAAGGCAGGGAGGTCAACCAGGGTGGTCTTAAGATTATGTTTCATAATAAAATTTTAAGTAGCCCACTGTTTCCGCCATTTTGAACCCAATATGGGTTCAAAATGGCGGAAATTTAAAAGTGAGCTTCTGAAATGATTTGTTATATTTAGTGACCTGTACAACTGCATACTTTTTTGATGGCATGCATCCTGTAGTAGTTCTTGTGTGAAAACCCTTATGGTGTAGATCCTACTGCTTAAAATTAAAAAAAGAAATGTTTTCCCTGTGCAGCCGAGCAAACGATATAATACCAGCGTGGTGTTCTCACGAACAAGTATGAGCAGCTCCAAGCACAGCCTCAATATCAAAGCCTCTTTATAGATTTCTACTTTGCTACGAATATTTGTCATGTTTACACAGTCAAGCACTTTCATTGCCATTTTTGCATTTTTTGTCTAATGGACGGAATATATACTTAGTAAAAGAAAAAAAATGAGTCAGTGTAAAATACATTGGGCCACCTCATCGCAGATGTCATTCTATCGTTGATTATTGCAATGCTTTTGCAGCGCCGAGTGCACCATCTTCAAAAGGAGGGCGATATTGACTTCCGAAATAAGTCATTTTGCTTCCAACCCCCAAGCATCTTCTTTGATATCAAGCGTAGTCATTTCCAACGCTTTTTACTGTGCGAAGGAAGCAAGACCATTTTCGTGAAGGGAAGTGAACAATTGCACTACATATTTCGAGAAGCGCGTTTTTTCCGTGGAAGTAGAGAACCCATACGCGCCTTTGAGCACACCAATACCAATATACGTTTTTATTCGTTTGTTTTTTAATATCGATTTTGACCTACAAGTCATTGCAATGCTAGATCCGTAAGTTCTTGCTGATGGTGGTCCTTTCGAATTGCAGTCTTACTTTCACGGAAGGCAGTTCCGATATTCGCAATGGACGAAACTTCGTAAGACAAGACGACCCGAGTTTCTTGGATATGAGTGACAATTTCATTTAAAAATGGAATGCTGCATTTTTTTACTTATGCAGTGGAGTCTTCATGACGGCACTTTTTTGTGTGTGGTTTGAATAAATGGTGTTATTAGGGGAAAAACTTTGAAAGAGAGGACATGAGTAAGAATTTACCTATCGGCCAAATGAGTGCTAGGGGTGCTATAGACTTTGCGAAATACCGTGGTAGAATATTACACTAATGGTGAAATTTTGCTTCATGAAATACAGTTTCAAAAAACAAACTGTTATTCTTGTGTTATTTTTTGTAGAACAGATATGTTGATTTTCTCACTATGAAGTGTGTGTTTCTTTTCTTTTTGTTGTTCCTCGCGATCGCGTTTAATGGCATCTGCTTAAGACCATAAGATCAGGTGATTGCGTATATTATCTCATTTACCTACTTCATGCCTAAAATAGGTAGTACTAACGAAACGAGTTTCTTTCTAAAGATATATAAAGAAATTTGATTGATTATGGATATGTGGGGTTTAACGTCCCAAAACCACCATATGATTAGGAAAGACGCCGTAGTGGAGGGCTCCGGAAATAGTGACCACCTGGGATTCTTTAACATGCGTCGGAATCTGAGCACACGGGCCTACAACATTTCCGCCTCCATCAGAAATGCAGCCGCCGCAGCCGGGATTCAAACCCGCGACCTGCGGGTCAGTAGCCGAGTACCTTAGACACTAGACCACCACGGCGGGGCATATATAGAGAAATTTCAGCGCAAATATTTCAAAATACATAACTAGGAAGTGCGCTCCGAAACTGCACTCATCTGTGCGGCAATAATGTGTTAAACTAGGAAGACAAACGTTCGAAAGCGTTGATAGTGCCTATGACTTTTTGGAATCCTCATGGTCACTTCAAAGATATTTGGCTTGTGCGTGTAAAAGTTAAATATTACGTTGGATAACTTCCCTTAACGACAGCACAACTTACTGGAGTAGTTTGCGTACTGTCGGGAATATGATCATTGTAAACTCATATTTTCATAGAGAGAGAATAAAATGAGGGAAAGGCAGAGAGGTTAACCAAAAATGGAGCATCCGGTTTGCTACCTTGTACTAGGGGAAGAAAGATGGGAAATAAAGACAAGAGGGAAACAGAGGCATGCAAAAAAAGAAAAAAAAGGCTGGGGTGCTACAGTCTGTACAATAGGCCACTGCCACGCAAAATGTTCAGTAAGGAATATTTTCATAGGTTACTGATTAGATTACCAGGCAAAAAGTATGGACTACTTTTCTATACGACACTTTCAGTCAATAAAATTGAGTTATGGGATGGTCCTGGCATAAGTATACAAAGTACGCATTGCATTGCGCACACCTGTGTACATTGCACCGGTATCCAACGTTCCCTGTAGCACTTGGGGAGCTATGCTATTATCCGCTCGTTGTTTTCTGTCACTTCCTAATCCTTTGCGAATGTTGTGGAGTAGGTTGCCGGGGGTAAGCTTTCCAGGTCGACTCTGCCATCAATAAACTTCTCTTTTTTTTTCTTCTCTACGGCTATCGTTATATCTTACCGCGCCCCACGAACCGAGAGCGTGCACTGAGGCGCGTGTCACGCAGAATGTGAGCTTCTACCGCATCGTCAGGCCAATTACCAGCGTCGAATCAGTGGCCCGTATTGCTTCTCCTAACAATGCTGGCCCCGCCGCGGTGGTCTAGTGGCTAAGATACTCGGCTGCTGACCCGCAGATCGCGGGATCAAATCCCGGCTGCGGCGGCTGCATTTCCGATGGAGGCGGCAATGTTGTAGGCCCGTGTGCTCAGATTTGGGTGCACGTTAAAGAACCCAAGGTGGTCAAAATTTTCGGAGCCCTCCACTACGGCGTCTCTCATAATCATATGTTTGTTTTGGGACATTAAAACCCACATATCAATCAATCAATCAACAATGCTGGGGTGGTGGAGAACAACTTGGCTCACTGTCAAACGTTCTAGTGAACGCCAGCTTTAGTTAAGCTTCCGGTCACACACACACACACACAAAAAAAGTATGATGGAGAAACGAGCAGACCCATGGCAGAATAACGGGTAAACAGAGAAAAAAATTGCTGCGGGTGAACTATGGCATGCTGCCAGTGACAATCAGAATTGAAGTGGACGTGAATTGTCAGAACCATCGGCAAGACGAAAGAGACTGCTTCGGCGATGCGCGAGCAGGCGAAGCAGTTTTCTCAGTGGGGCGAGTGCACGCCAAATTCTCATCGCCAGAGTTTTGATTAGGCTGCAGTCCACAGCAGCCGGCTCTCGCTGCTGTGATCGATGCCACGTGTGGCCGAATATTCGCATTGTTTTTTTGTCTGTTGTCCTATAAAGTACCTCTGGAAAAGATTTTGCTTCACTACATAAAAAAGAACGTCCACTGAATATTTTCAAATGCAGCAACACTGCTCTCTTCTTTATTAGTTTTGCTTCGATCGGGATGTTTCATTTATACCAGACTTATATCAGACTAACTCCCTCTAACTGCCGTGCTCTTAAGAAGAACGGTTTTCTTTCCTTTGTAAATGCGGTCTATATCAGACATAGTGAAGTAAACAAGCTGTAAATAATGGAAACTTCCGTTTTGACTTCACTTGCGTTCATTGTTGTGCTTTCAGACAATTACAGCAATGAGGACTATTACGGTGAACACGTGAGCGTGGGACCGATGTCGCTATCAGTGCCACGTTCCAGCCTTTGTTGGAAACATTTCGCATGCGCAGCATGTGCGCTGCGCTACACTTTTTCCACCGCTTGCAACACGTCACAGATATGCGCGTTGTGTGCTAGCCAGATTTTTGTTTGCTAAGAAGATGCATCCTGCATTTTCACTCATTTCTTTCTTGGCAGTTTTCTTTGACAAACAGCTTGAAACTAAACTGTTTTATACTTATTTTAGTATTCACGCACCAGTTTTTGATAGAGATCAATCTTGAAATGTAGGGTGCACGTCAAGGAACTTCAGGTGGTCGAAAGTTTTGGAGTCCTCCACTACAGCGTCTTTTGTATATGGTGATTGATTGATTTGTGAGGTTTAACGTCCCAAAACCACGATATGATTATGAGAGAGACGCCGTAGTGGAGGGCTCTGGAAATTTCGACCACCTGGGGTTCTTTAACGTGCACCCAAATCTTAGTGGCTAACCTCCCTGTCCTTCCTCATTTATTCCTCCTCCTCCAAATCTGAGCACACGGGCCTACAACATTTCCGCCCCCATCGGAAATGCAGACGCCGCAGGTGGGATTCGATCCCGTGACCTGCGGGTCAGCAGCCGAGTACCTTAGCCACTAGACCTTTCGAGTGTGGTGGTTTTGAAAAGTTAAACGCCACATATCAATGCAGATTTGAAATGCAGGGCAAGCCAGCTTAGCTGAGAAAAATGCGGCTAGCAGATGACGAATAAGCGTATCCATGACGTCGTGTGCGTGGTGGAAATAGTGGATCGCGGAGCACATGCTGTGCACGTGCAAAGTTTCCGACAACGGGTATGTTACGCGGCACTGATAGTGCCGTCAGTCACGAGCTCGCGTGTTCACCCTAACATTTCTCACCGCTGTACATTCTGCTCTATGCGGTGAATCAACTAATGTAAAAGCGCTTACTGCCCGATACTGTGCGGTCCAATACTGTGCTGTTTTGCTTATAGGCCCAACTGAAGTCAATCTTC
Source organism: Rhipicephalus annulatus (assembly GCA_013436015.1). Lineage (NCBI taxonomy): Eukaryota > Metazoa > Arthropoda > Arachnida > Ixodida > Ixodidae > Rhipicephalus > Rhipicephalus annulatus. The sequence continues at coordinate 104,150 of WOVY01011801.1, forward strand.
TTGAAATGCGATCGAAAACAAGGGACCAAATTAGAGTCGTCTTGTAGTCGCCACAAATCCTTATGCTACCTTCTTGCTTGATTACTGGTACCACCGACATAACTTATTCTGGCGTCGTAACCAGTAAAATAATTTTAAGCAGTTCGATTTTAGCTCAGCGCCAAAAGCTGTTTTGCAACACAAAAAGAACATTCCCGGCTTTCAGGAACTTCGGCTTCTTGATAGGTTGAATAATAAAAGTTCGGCATGTTCTTCAGTTATCGCGCCTAACTCGTATTTGAAAAAGGGTTGGTACTTTGCTACAATGCATCGAGCTTCTTTTTTACGCTGATATGAGTAGTATCTGACCTTGAAAGGTTGTACAGGTTCCAGATTTTTGCCGAATTCAGCCAGTTGGTGTGCAGCCACTCCCAGCGCAGTAGAGGTGGTCCCTTCTGGTCGACGACGCAAAGCGGAAGATGCGCCGAATGTTTGCCGTGCTGCACGTTGACCGAAGTCTTACAAGTGCTTCAGTGTAGGTACGAAGTTTTACGGTAGTATGCTCCAGAGTAGCCGAATAGCTGACGGAACTGGGTCAGCGACATGACGGAAACAGCCACCCCCATGTCTAGCTCCACGTCCACCAAGGCGTCATCGATGGTCATCTGCCCCGCCGCGGTGGCCTAGTGGTTAAGGTACTCGACTGCTGCCCCGTAGGTCGCGGGTTCAATTCCCGGCTGCGGCGGCTGCATTTCCGATGGAGGCAAAAATGTTGTAGGCCCGTGTACTCAGATTTGGGTGCACGTTAAAGAACCCCAGGTGGTCAAAATTTCCGGAGCCCTCCACTACGGCGTCTCTCAATCAAATGGTGGTTTTGGGACGTTAAACCCCACAAATCGATGGTCATCTGTACGGTGACTGGGTCGAGCTTAGGTGTCGACACCCCGTTAGACTAAGGGTTGGAGCTTTCCGCAGCACAGCCATCGGCATCATCACACTCTTTTTTTTTCTGCTTTTTCTTAAAGCAACTTTTACAACCACTTCGGCAAGCTTTCTGGATATGTTCCTTTTTGCCACAGCTGAAGCACGTTGCGTCAACATGGGGGGCACTCTTCCGTCCTATGTTTTGGTGAACCACAGCAAAAGCTGCTTTTGCTTGTTTTTTCGGATTCAGCCTGCACCTTGTGCACATCAGTGACTGCAACGTCGCTGCCGCGTACTTTAGCATCACTTCTTTCGCCGCTTCCATAGCTAGAGCCCGCTCCACCACTTTCTGGAATTTTAGCTTGCTATCTTCCATGAAAAGCACTCGATAAATGTCTTCTCGCAGCACTCCACACACAAAGCGGTCCCGGGAGGACTCGTATAGGGCACTTCCAAACTGACTTGTTCGCGAGGGTTCACGAAGCTCGGCGGCCTAATCACATGAAGACTCGCTTTCGCTTAGACAACTCCGGGGCCAACTCTCCAATAACGGACGACTTCGCGGACAGGTGGTTGCTCAAGTTTTTCTTGGGGACTTCAAAATCTTCGTAGAAGGCCGTTTTGGATCTGATAACGACTTCAACAGCCCGTAGGTCTTGAGAACGATGACGCTCAAAAACCCGCGCATCTTGTTGTTGTCGAACACACTGTCGGCAATTAAGAGTGACGTAAGCCGCTCTTCGTACGATGGCCAGTCGCTGACCGACTCGTCTAAAGGCTCCAGATGGCCAAGTCTCCCGGTGAAGTGCGTCCCCGCTGCATCGCCTTCAGTCTTGACGAACGGCACTGGCTTTGCACACAGCAAAATGACGGTCTTCTTCCCTGAGCGAATTACGAAAACACTTGCCTTTCAAATTGCAAAACAATGGCTTCAAATTTTATTCTCAGAACCAGTTATGTTAACGTGGGTTCATGCAAAAAAGAGCACAAAAATTTCTGAGGAGCGAGTGACGTTGATTGCCACATGTTTAATGTGGCAATCAAGGTAAATTATTCAGGCTGTGTGACCCAATCTCGATAAGCCACAGTCAGAATGCGGAGCGTGTTAGATTTTATCTGTTTCGTGCACCTGCGCATTATCGAGTTGATGATCAACTGTGAAGCTTGGCCGGGCACCACAAGTTTTCTACTGTTTTCGAGCGTACTGCCATAAAATTCAGGTTCATTGAGTCTGAGCTAAACACTGTCCAAATTTCGCACAAAAAAATGCTTACGTACAACATTAGTATGGAGAGAGAGAGAGAGAGAAATTTAGCTGATCCCACGTACAGGGTGAATCGATGATATGCAAAGCAAGAATAACACAGGTTGATAGGTCACTCTAAAATAAGCACAACGTTACAGATTGGACGTAAAATATGCCGTAGATGACTTCGTTGTCGTGACAAAAATGTTTAGACGTGTTATTTACCTTCGTCTATTCACGTCACACTATACTAAATTCGGTATATGTGGAGCTAGTGAAACGTCGGCGAGCGCATGATAAAAGGCCCACTATACAATATACTCCAATGTAACATTGACGCGCGCACGCTGCGCGCAGTTACGCTACTGTAGCAAAACGCGAGCACTCTTAAGTGGGACGCCAGGCGCGACCAGCGTCCGTCAGCGCTGCCTAGCGGCAACCGGCGCGAAATGCGACATGCTGCATATCACGTCGACAACGTTGCCCAGACAGCACCACGTCTGCCTCTCTTCGTAACGCAGGGACGACGGGCACGCTCAAACCCGCATGCGTCAAAGCAACGCAGCACGGCGTGCCCCTGCGAGTCTATGCCATACAAATCGGCACCTGGCGTGGCATCGCCGGCGTGACGCGACGAAACGAACGCCGGCGCTTACGCGCTCTGGGTCACGTCAAAGTGTATTGTCGCCTTGAATGTGGCATGTAGTCATGCTCTTAGAAGACACGCAAATCATGATTATCATGTTTGCACCAGTTTGTTTGCACACAGACACACACACAGTTTGCATACAGACACACAGACAGACGCACGGACAGACAGGCACACAGACAGACACACGGACAGACAGGCACACAGACAGACACACGGACAGACAGGCACAAAGACAGACACACGGACACACAGACACACAGACAGACACACGGGCAGACAGGCACACAGACAGACACACGGACAGGCAATCAGACAGACACACGGACAGACAGGCACACAGACAGACACATGGACAGACAGATAGATAGATAGATAGATAGATAGATAGATAGATAGATAGATAGATAGATAGATAGATAGATAGATAGATAGATAGATAGATAGATATTAGATAGATAGATAGATAGATAGATAGATAGATAGATAGATAGATAGATAGATAGATAGATAGATAGATAGATAGATAGATAGATACGCTCGAAGTCGCCGAATTTCGCTAAGAAATGCTCGGCATTTAATAAAATGAGGGAAAGGCAGGAAGGTCAACCAGAAATTGGAGCATCCACTTTGCAACCCGTGCACTAAGAGAAGGGAGAATTACTAGCCAAACTCACTGGCTTCTATAGAGTTGGCTTACGTTAGCGCACGACAGTCAAGTGCGCAGGAAACGACAGACGCCTCACCTGCTAAATAACGTTGAGAAGCATCCAGTGGACGTCGATGTGCAGGGGCTCTTACCATGGCAATCACAGAATGGGCGCTATTGACAACTTTAACCGTAGCATGAAAACAAAGAATTGAATCGAGCAAAGTAAAGCCACGTGTGTCCTTCTAGTCAGTCTCACACACATGTCATGCACCACTGATGTACAGAGGACTTCGTGGGGCGCAAGTACCACTTAGGTGGCAAAAAAAAAATCAAAAATTCGCATCGAGATGTTCAGGTGCTCAATTCTGAGCGCAGTCATCGGGAACGTCCGTAACAGCGTTCTCGTATTTCTCTCCTCCAAGCTCAACAGGTTTAGAGAATCGCGGGAGCCTTTTCAAAGGCGAAGCAGAGACATTTACGAAGTCACCTAAAAAGAAAAGCAGAGTGAGTAAATAATAAGTGAAATCCAAGCGAAATCCATGAAGGGAGCGAGACAGAGTGAGAAAAGGAGGATGAAGATGTACGACGGACGTGTAGACTGAAATAGAGAAAAATGGAGAAGACACATAACCAACAGTTCATCCGGCAACAGAGGGAGGCGACGACCCCCAGTAGAAAGGTCCTGCGCTTTCGCCGTCAATTTCATCGTGTTTCAGGAGATGGAGGCCATGCTACTCCTCCTGCTCACAGTGACATGGGAGTTGTTCTGGGCTCCAATCCTCTCCCCTGAGTGAAGCACCACTCTAACAGAGCGGACAAATGGCCCCCTCCGCGAAGAAGACGATGTATGTCCTGAGCTCGTCCCAGCGACAGGCGGCGGTCCCGGAAAATTCGATTTCCCTCTACGCATGGTCGCGACGATGGCCTGTGTCTGCCGTAGCTCTGATGTCATGATTTAGGTCCGTTCTATCTGTGTCCCGACATAATGTTTCGTTTTCCTTTTGCTTTGCTGAGCGAAGCAGGCTCAAGGCCTCTGTCTTAGCGCGTTGTAACTTTCTTTATGTGTTTATAGTTTACGAAGGCGACAGTTAAATGTTGATGGAAGAGGGATGAGATAGCTGTGCGGGTGAACCACTGATCTCGGAGGCTTGTATCAAAAACCCTTGATGACTACTTGGCTCTAGGTAACCTTCAGTGGCACTCATTATAAGAACTTGCTTTTTGTGCCTTTTTACCTTTTTATAATGACAATGATTGTAGCGCTCTTTGTTTACTTGCAATATATATATATATATATATATATATATATATATATATATATATATATATATATATATATATATATGAGTGCACCCGGCATAACCATTAAGTGGAACCATAATCCACTATGTGGAACCATGTTTTTTATAGAATTACAATCGGTGCATTTGGTTCGCTGAAGCGGAATATGTATCCATATAATACCGGGCTGCTCTTCTGCAGCAGAGAGCAAGAAAAGGAAATCTCTCGAGAATAGAGAAAAGGAAGTCCAAGTAAAGATCGTTTGAACTAGTTTGGGAAAAGGGTGATGTCCGCTGGAAAGAAATTGTTGACAGCTTCGTTATTTTAATATTTTTGTGGTATAATTGAACTTTGTTAGAGCATTAAAGCATAGCAAGGTTAGAGCGAACTTGGCGGACTTTGTAATTCTGTCTTATCGTGCATCTTACCCGGGAAGTCACAGAACTGGAGAGCCACCGGAAACTCTATAGTCGATTATGCCAGACATTCGTTATTGAATGGTGTACTCGATATAAACTTAAACTTTTTCACGTATGTTGCAATTGACGCGCAAAGTATACATTTGTCTGAAAAAAAAAGGTAATTCATAATTTCGTCTTTTCAGTCTGTTCAAACCACTGAAGGCTTTGTTTATTTACATGTTCATAAAAATATTATGCATTATACTGCAACATTCACTAAAATTCAAAGTTATGCCGTAAGCGTAATGTTGACATTCAAGTTGCATATGTTTCTCACGCCCATTTGCTTCAGCTTCAAGATAACCTTGTGTGTTTTCCATGCCTGGTTTTCGGGATGACATGAAGGAAAAGCGTTGCCATGTTTCAATAAGCCATCTACTTATAGAGTCTTAAAAAAAGGAAACAAATGGTCTTCGCTAAACTTCTTTTGGGAACAACAAAAACAGGAAATGCATTCCCTCCTTCCCACGCACTCCTCGATGTCATATTTATCAGCTACTTCCATGTGAGCCCGGCATTGTGCTACCCTACGCATAGCGTGAGTCTTTTCAAAAGAGCCGACATCCGGGATAACAAAGAGCCTGTCGCAAACGCCACTAACCATTTCATCATGATGTGAATTGAAGCTCGCACGTGTATCACCCGTTTTCAATTAGCAGCTAAGCGCGCGCTGCGCCATTTCAGCAACCGTGCGCACCACCTTTCGCCTGGTTTCACCTTCGTACGCCGGCCAAGCTGGCAGCCCCGTGAGTGTATGTCTACTCGCAATCCTTCATCTCAGTAGCCCATAGTGTGCATTTCTCACGACACAGCTTTTAATTTTCCTTTTAAGGCTGGTGCACACTGGCGACTAGCAGTGTTCGCGTGACCATTTGCGAATGGTCGCAAACAGTCGCGAACGGTCGCAAACGGTCGCAAAGCGACTGCTTTGGCTAGTCGCTTCGTGACGGATTTTCCAGTCGCGCGACTGCGGTCGCAAAGCTGCTGGAGCCAATCAGCGATGCTCAATTTTTGTTGTTTGTTTTTTCATTGAGCTGGCGGGAACGGATAAAAACAAGAAATGCGGCGCGCTTGGTTTGCTCCGCTCACTGAGCTGGCGGCGATCAGCTGATCGGCGCCGGTCTCCAGAGTTCTCGCTGATAACAAGATCCGGACGTGACTCTCCGGTTTTGCGACTTCCGGTCGCTCACATGCAGCCTCTGTCGGTGTGAACTTCAGTTGCTTTTTGGTCGCCAGTCGCAAATGGTCACGTGACCGCTGCTAGTCGCCGGTGTGAACCATCCTTTAGAGAATTGTCGGAGCACAAAATATACAAAACCATCTTATTGATCGATTGGGTGTTATTTCGGCACCTGTGCCAGAGGTACCTTTCTATACCCGTGACATTGCCCCACACTTCCCGCACTCTCCGTAACAATATAATAAAATATGGAATTCATCTGCCAAACCCATGGTATCATTGTGATGGACATCATGATAAAAGGCTCAGCATATTTCGAATGTCTGGTGGTCTTTATGATGCACTGAAATCTAACCGCGTGGTCTGACTTGTCTATTTTCAAGCACGGGTCATAAGGAAGCTGCTCTTGCGACTTTCGACATGAACGTCCGGCGTTCTTACTGCGAATTGTGTTCAGCACGCTTTACATAAGAATAAGGATGTGATGCAAATAAAAGAATATTTTGTCTTAGCCAGCAAGGGTAAATATAATTATATAGAGAGATGTAAAACAAGTATATGGCTCGTGTTTAGTATAAAACTGTACTCCACAATGGTGCTCCCAAATCAGGCTCATGTCCAATAACAAACAAACTGTGGCATTTATACAACCTATTCTCACGAGAAAAACAGTCCTCATCCCTTAAGTCTGGCGGTGGTCATTGACACAGAGCTCTCTTATAACCCTATAGAAATGTTTCCCTAAATTTTTTCGATTCAGCCTCATCAAATGTGAGGCCCAAGGGATGGCTTTCAGCTCTTGCACAGTAGAGTGCCGAGAATTCCAAGTAATTAACCACGTTTCCTAAACACACATGCCTATTGGGGATGGAACTAGCGGTAAGCTAAGTGCGAGACAAATTATATGAGTCAATCAGATATTTTGGGTGCGAACTGATGACATTTGAAGCGACAAGAAAGTGCTAATCAGTAACGCCGTGTAAAATTAGTCAGTCAATGAGCCCGAAATCACGGCCCCAACCGAATGCCACTCGAGTTAGAAGTCTGCAGATGAGACGTACAAGGAGAGGCAGCGCCCCAAAGCAGTCCGAGAAATCCGAGCGCCTTTGCTTTCTGCCTCGTGCGATGACAATAAAGCACAGGCGAGGAAAGTAGCAAAAATGTTCCGGACTTGCAGCAGCTTATCGCATCTTCTCAGCCCGCCGTTCCAGAGGACTGCGATGGCCAAGGAGAGCCACGTTTTCTTCTGTTTCTTTTTTGTGACTGTGGACGCATGAAGGATTGATGAGGCAGCACCGTCAAAAGAAAATGGCTGTTCACTTTCAGCTGTGCGTGCTAAATTTTCTATTTTTTGCGTCTACTTATATTCTACGAAGGTGAGTAGCCTTCAAGGGCAAAATTTTTATTTTCTCGACTGAGAGTGGATGGAAGCTCATGATACGGTGACACGCACTGTCAGACTAACACCTGCCGCGCGGGGAAAAAAAGGCCTGTCTCTAGAGAGAACAAGATTATTCAATTTTCACAGCTCTCAAGCATGGCGCTCGACAACCTTCCATCACAATTTTTTTTTTCAGGTTTAGTGACATAGTAACTACGGCTTTCAAAGCAGTCAAGCGCTGAATAATTTTTACGCACACAAGCTTGAAGCAATAACAAGACAGCTTTATGTAGAGTACCAAGCTTGACCGTTGTTTCTCGTTCATCTGCTCCCGTTTTTTTATTTGTTTCATTCATTTCTCTTTCTTAATCTGAATATTCCTAGGAGTCTAGATATTCCACGTGTAAGTGGAGCGTAGATAAATACACTGTGACTGTGCCACTAAAGCGCACATCAGCAATAATAAGATGTAATCAAATTGAAAGCATTTGTTCAGCGTTATCTCAAAATGAGCGGAACAGTTTGCAGGCTTACACAAGAAAAAAATGGGTAATACATAGTGGCGTAACATTTTCGCTAAACCTTAGAAAAAGTTGAACATAATTAATAATTAGACGTGCTATATGAACCGAACATTTCAACAAGAAAAAATAAGTGGCCATAATAATAATTCCGATAAGAAACATTTGCTGTATACTTTAAGGCTATATATAGGGTTATAAATAAGGGTCACTTAGGACTCGTAGATATTGTCTTGAAGGAATGAACCATCCCACTGATGGGAATTGAGTAAAGATTCTTATAGAACATGATTCTGTGTGTACCAATGAGTTCAGAACAATAAACAAAAATGAATCAATAACAGAATGGTCATTTCTTACCACCGGCTTTGGTGAAAAGCTTCGTCGACAACATCACTCCCTCAAAGTGGTATGTGCGTATCTGATTTGCTCAATTTGACAGCCCTTATTCATGCTTTTTTACTCTTTCAATCTTGTCCTTCCAATGAAGCGACACTTTTCATCCTTTGTTCATCCTTGCTTAGATGTTTTTTTTTGCAGTGTCACAAAGAACACGTGCATAAGTATATTAGAACGGTATATTTTCTTTACTTTAATCACTTGTTGAGAGTCATCTGATAAGTTAAGATTCGCGAGGGTTGATTGACTATATCTGAAGTTATTGTAGTATTCATATAGGCGTGAGCTACGTCTTCAAATATTATGTCTAGATTTACATATCGTATAGCGAGCGTTGTACCTACATGTAAGGTCATCGCGCCTATCCATGAGCGCACATAGTTGATGGCTTCTCAAATTATGTACGACGTGAATTTCGTATCTCTCCCAAACCATGCACCATCGGACGACGTTGCGGGTACCTGCTTGGCAGACTTCTGTTTTTTTTTCTTTTACGACTTGTCGGGGCGAAAGCAATCATCGCTGCCTGACGGCGCAGCTCGTTTCAATGGTACGGAACGGCAAGACAGATTGCTGCTGTGGGCTTGACACGGTGACACAGCAACGGCAGCTCTGACATCAACGAGACGTAGTGCGATATGCAATGATGAAAAAAAAAGCACTTCGCTCACAAAAGTGCCTTCGATCAATCGGGCTTTGACAAAGGAGCGCATTCAATTAAGTAAAAAGGAAGTAAAATTAAAGGGTGTATTAAAAAAGAAATGAAAGCAACGATATGCACAAAAACAGCCGTCCGTAGACGGCGATGTGTGGAGGAAGGGAAGGTGGTGTTAGGCTACTCGTTGTCATTGTATGTTCATGAATGCCTGCGTGGGTTTCGTATATATACGCCTGCTTGTGTATGTAGAAGGTTTAAATACATTGTGAAAAAAGGCCTCTTACTCACGTGAAGAGAAAGTAGGCCTATAATAAAACAAACAAACATTCCTCAGTCTTCTTTAAAGCGACGATCTTTATATACGGTGTACGGCAGAATATGCGGTACTCTGCCGCAAATTCACTGGCATCCCACAATTTATCATTGTTGACGCATAAGCCTACAAGTATCTATTAAACTGAGTTATAGCGCCAAACAAGGGGACTTGTATGTTCTGACAAACGCCAGAAAATACAATGATCGAACGCAAAAAAAAATCGAAGGCAAACCGGAAATAAGCGCCCTACCATTACGACAAAAAATTCCAGGGCCTTCCTTCTCTGTTCTAGCGTGTGTGAAGTATTTTTCTGCCTCTTCCTTATTCCTTGAAGAAATTTTCTTGTCCAATAGGTGTCTTGTTTATAATGAATTCAGCATTCTTTTGTGTTATCTACGAGTATTCAATGACAGAGATAGAAAAAAAGACAAAGCAAAGAAAAAGAGGTCAAGTCTGTTGCACTAAGTTTGTTACCTCACCAGAGAGAGAGAGTGGGTCAACAGATTGATTATGTTTTACAGTGCCTTACACAAGTTTCTAAGCAGAAACGTTAAATTACATTATAACCGCCATTCAATAGAAGAACCTTCTCCAAGAGAAGTTTCATGTTCACTTTAGCCGAACTAAATAAAAGAAACGAATGTATAACAGCCAAACAAAGGATGCCAAACTTGGAATTATTATATAAATAAATATACAACAGCCAGATTAAACATTTCCACATGGGTGTACACAGTGTCTTGGAAAAATAAAACGGATTGAAAAATGCAAAATGGGCAAATGCTAAAGTGCAGAAACAAATTTTGTTTATACGAGGTATGATATAACTGTCAGTACAACTGTCAGTATAACTGTCAGTAACTTAGTATAAAAACATTTGTTTATACAACATGATAAGGAGTAAAAAATGACAGCTACGTTGCCTTCAGCGTGCGTTCCTTGATGCGCGAAGAGTGTTTCTTATGCACGGGTGGGTCTCAGTAACACTCACACAAACGTAAAAGAGCAAGGGAATGACCGTGTGTGCTGGGCGTGGTGCTGGGGCAAACGGAACGAAAGTAAGCAGTGCGGAAAATCTGCGAGCCGAAGCTATGTCAGCACATCCGCTTTTCGCAACCGTTTTTCCGCCAAATGCACGGCTGGCGATAGTTCCCCGGAAGATCGTGGGGTTCACGCAGTGATCCGAAGCCGACGCAGCTGCCTGGACCGCCCCTTCATGCCTTCTGGGATACGAGTGCCTCCAGCAACATAATTTAAAATATACCACAATAAAAAAGAGATAAAGCTGTGACGTCCCAAATTTCTGGAACTAAGCTAAGCCGGTGAGCCTGCTCGCGGATATCGAAATTTACTGGAGATGAAGAGTAATGGCCACGTAGTATAGACCCTAGTGGCTAATTTTTCAAAGACAAGACTCTTGCTTTTGGTGACCCTATTTCTCGTACTTCTGCAAGGTACATCGTCACGCTTGGCAAGTATCAGTGGTTCCACCGTTAGCACATGAGTTGCTATTTGCCAACACGTCACTGTCGTGGCTTGATGTGGCTTATGTGTAGTGCATAGGCCACATTACGACACAAACTCTGATACATCTCGACATGAACTCGGGCTGAATCTTAGGCAAGTGCATCTCTCGCACCTCTAAGTCGAATGAGACTGATATTATAGGCATGTCTCTGTCCCCACTTGCATCGACTCTCGACCACATATTTAATGGCGAAACCTGCACAAGCATCTCCAAGTTTTCGAGATATCAAAATTTTCAGTTTATGATGCTCTTTGCACGTACCTTATTAGTGGACGAGCAATGTTGGTGACGATAAAGCTAGCACTCGCGATGCATTGACCCCCGTCTGCTCTTTCGCCCACTAACCAAGTGCTACTCACACACGAGTTCATATCTTTGAAAATACAAGAAATCTTCACCGAGCGCAAACATGGGCCGTTCTAAAAAACAACAAATATATATAGCGGAGCTGCAAGCATAAATTTTCTCGCATTTATCACTGCTCCTCTTTTTCCTGCTGCTCTAGTTGCGAGAAACATTATTCTATATCTTATCACGCGGTGCGTGCCATAAGTAGCAAACGTCGCAAGCACAAAACGTGTACTCCACGGCTTGGCATGCATAACAAATGAATGCTAAAACTGCAAAATTCAAGCCCACTTTGTCCACGACTATTGATTATGGCAGAGTTAGCTGCATAATTTTGTGATTACTTCGAATACATCTTTTGTTCTGAAAACTAGATAAATGTCATTACCTAATTGTGCTGCGATGTGGCTTGATGACAAATTTTGTGTACCATATATGCAGATCCATATACCATATTTGGAACCCTTATCACGTAGATAATTTTTGTCCTAACAGTCGACAGCAACCAACTTGGTAACGAGAAGATGGAAGTGCAGGAGTTAGTTGATTAAGCAGGCAGCAAATATGCTCTGCGTTTGAGGTGAAAGCCCTTGGGACCAAGAAATAAATATTTAATAATGAAATTACACTGCGAACAGGCTATGAACAGCAGAAGATTAGTGCGCAATTGGACCACTTAGCAAGTCTGCTTATTGTTTTTAGATAAAATGCAACTGGTGTGTTTTTTTTGTGTGTGAACAACTGGCAGGTTTAAAGGCCCTGAACCATTACTGAACTTTGAACGCAAATTTATTATCACTGTACCAGCTTGTTCCAAATGAGCTGTTAGCGACAATAAGACCTCATTTCTTTGCTATCATGGTTCATGTGAAGGTGTCAATTGCTGAACTGTTTCCATTTTATACCCAAACTGATGTTCCAAGATTTTGTGTATTATTCCGTATAGCATAGAAGCTTCGTTTTGAGATAACTTGTTCAAAACAGAATTTCTCACTTAATGAAGTTGCGCATCACTGTGCGTGTTTATTGATACATGAATGGTGCAGTAAGAAGGCTTGTTCATAAAACTAAGCGTTTCAACCAAATCAAAATGGTAAGGAAAAGATGCCGGTAAAGTACCACAAGTGGGAGATTTATTTGCCAATAATTAGTGTCCAAGTTGTACTTGAAAGCATCTAAGCCATACACTACTGATGCGGCATGACTGCACACCTACATGTTATAACCACATAAGGTGACTATTATGATGGTGTAATCAGAAGAAAATGCTACGATACAAAAGGGCTGAACGAACGGACGAATGAAGAAACATATTTGCTATTTGTTAGGTAACAGCTATATACTGTGTGCTGTAATAGAACGTGACATTAATACCCCTGTCACACGGCCACCACCGAACTCTGTTGAACACCGTCAACGTAAATCTCCCCTAGGGGGTTCGACGGAGAAGGAGTGGCAGTGTCACACGGCAATGACAAGGTTGTAACAGTTGCCGCGAGGGGGCTCAGCTGGTGCTGTTTGATTTTCGGGAAAGTATTCTTATTTCATCCCTACTGATTTTTTGTGAATCCTCGTTGCGCGGATTTTACAAAAAAGCACTAGTAAGTAGGTATGCGACTAACAAATCATTAAAATAATTTCAAATAAAAACGCATTTGCTAAATGTAGCAATGCTGCTAGTGACGCTGGCCACATTGTGCTTTTAGTTATTTTGTTGCCTGTGTACATGCCCGGTACGAAAGTTCTTATGCTTCCTTGCCTCGTGAGTGCACATTATATGTTCTTAAGTCATGAGTGACACAGCGGACGACGTGCGGAAGTGGTACGATATTGCGCTGGTAATGACGTTGATCGGCTGGCGCCGGCCGGCCCGACTCGCGAGGCACGGTGTGTGTAGGGCATCGGTGTTGAGAGTAAGTGAACTCTGGCGGGCGTAAATATATGTAAACAAACACGCGTTGTGAATGAGTACTACAACGAAAGAACGTTTAACATTGCTAAAATGTATTATTCTTTCGCTGCAGCCACTTGGTGCTTGAAATTTTTCTCTGACCTCTAGACTGCTGGGGACGAGAGTACCTCGTTTCGCTGCGAAGGGAGATCGTTGAAAGTCCTTTGCGAAATGCTCCATTCACCTTCGTTTGCGTAAGGGTGTCCGTGTGACACCGACCGCATCTTCGTTGTCGTAAGGACGAAGGAGTTAAACGGTCTTCACGGGTGCCCGTGTGACAGGGGTATAAGTCACGTTGCTGCTGTTAAAGATACGTATGAAAATATGCTTTGCGTAATGAAGTGAAAAAAATGGAAATGAAATCGCAAAAAATACATCAATACGGCTAAAGAACAGTGAACTCTTGTTCAAATGGCTTGACTGCAGTTACCAAGAAACCCGTGTTAAACTCACTTCAGGAGACAGCCATGTTTGCACTCTGCTGCCGAAATCGCCTGTTGCAAGCAAATAGGCGGTATCTTATGCATACTCTTTGGACACGTTACCGATAGCAGCGTTTTCCTTCACATCAAAAGTGAAAGAGTACCAATCAATGCAGTACTTCATGCGCATGTGGGCGTGTATACATGGTAAAACGCCCCTCGCTTACATCATATTGATTTTGGTGCTTTTGCCATTAGGCCACTCTTCTTATTAATTACGAAAGGTCACTTCGTAATTATTGTGGCCCGTGTACAAAGAACAACATGAAGTGTTGCTTCGAAAAAAAGTTTAAAAAGCAGCAGAGCAGGACAACGTTCAATAAAGGCTTCTTGCAACAAGAATCACTACACAAACCTCTGAGGCTTTATAAAACACAGCAACCATCGAGTAAGAGATAGTTTCATAACAAAACGGAGATTATGTGTTTATGAATATTGTTCAAACAGGATAAAAAGACGAAAATGAAATGAAATTGTGCTTGTTACAGCGCTCCATTCAGTAGGCCGTTTGAGGGTTTTCTATAGGGGAGATATGGACTGGGTGAGAGTAACATTAAAAACTTAGCTTTTTTTATTCAGATTCAGCAAACTTATGACGATGTCAGTGAATTATATACGTGCTATTAAACTGGCTACACGTGTCACTCAACTGAAAAGTAATAATTGATAAATGTATCAAAACACCATACCGGCTTTGTCAAACAAAATGCCGATGAAATACCTCAATGGTTAAACGTGAAATATTCTCAAAACTGTCATCAACTCAACGACCACGAGAAGCTACCTTAAAGAGACGTTAGTCACACACCCATTTACTATCAATATACATAATGAAATTTCTTAATGAAACTCTAATTTTTTGAAACTGCAAGACGTACTTGTTTAGAAAAAAAAACTGGTGAATGATTTAGAGTACTTCGTACTCTACTATGGGAGAGCACGGAGCCATCCTTGAGGCCTTTGTCTAAATGTAGCTCTATATCGTGCCAATTTTAGTATATGCACTTTGTAAGTATAGCACGAGCCCGCTCTGAGGGCATTGTTGCGGTTTCTGCAAGCAACAGGACTAAGCTACAAATAGCGCCCAGTCGTAGTTATTGTTGCTGTGAAGTACTATAACACCGCTCCAGTCATTCTTTTTTTTTACTACTGCAACACACGGTTCTACTTTTGTCTTTTACAACCCTTGTCCACTTTCGAGGTACAGAGTGAACCGGATTTTCCTTTTAGGTAACCTCCCTGTCTTTCCTATATCTTTCTAACTGTCTGGCTTCCTCTCGTCGTGCCAAAATCGTAGCCCCCTTCACTACGTCTTTTACGAGGGGGCCACGGTTCGGTTTCGAAGCCATTCCTTAAATGGCCCTCTGTACCACAAGTGGTTCTCCTTTTTGTGAAATTCGGTGGTCAGTCTAACGACCCACGATGCTCCGATACCTGGAGGTTGGACAGCGTTAAAAAAGAGGCACATCGATGTGTCGTCTACAAAGTGGGCATGTTTATTTTATCTCATGTGATAACAATAAAGGCTGCGTGCAATTAAACCACCACTATTATAAAATATTCACACTATCCTAAAATGCATTGATTTACTTCGTGTATTTGCCCTTCGCGATCAGTTTGTAAATCTTCATGTGATGTGAAATTTTTTTCAGGCAAGCAAGATGAACTAAGATGAACTATCTTACTTTGTCTAGTCGCTTACTTTATGTATAGCTGTATGCGTTTACGCGTGCCTGCGTTTTTGGACTTTTTCTTGACGCCCGCATGTATGATGGTAGGAATTTGGTTTGGTTTGGTTTGCTTTGCTTTATTCAAGGCAAAATTGAACAAGATTGCCTTAGGGGACACGACTAAAGGCTAAATGAAAGCCTGACTTGGTCGTGCCACCCTGGCAAGGTGTGACAATTTGTGCAAGGTGTGACAGTTGTAGGCGTACCTTAGTTGCATAGACTAGGTTGTTCCGAAATTTAGCATTGTTTTGCAGGATGTTGACAGGTTACCAGAATATTACGACTGCATATTGCAGAAAGGACGCTTTGAACGTTTGTCGCGTAAATGTCTCCGCTAACTTAATTTCGGACGTCACTGAGAGCGTGCTTTTCAACGTCTACTGAAACTTCACAAGACAACAGCAACATTCACCTGATCGTGAGTAATACGCTCAAAGCAATCTTGGAATTTTTGTACTGTTATGGTTCTAAGTTGTAATATTTCGTGAGCTATTACACTCAAAAAGCAGCGCCTCTGAAATAATCTTTTTTTTCTGAGCATACGCAAAGGTTTCCATCGTGGACATGTTTCCATCGTGGACCCGATGACAGATCCAGCATATGTAAGCTGCGTTGTGAGAGAAGGAAACTCGGCAAGTACGTTGATTGGGCATGACGGTGCGGCAATTTCCTAGTCTCTATACGTTTTGTTGGCGCCTTAATATTGGCTCGTTTTCATGCACTGTATTATCTTGTGGCCTCGACAATAAGTGGCATAGAAGTTTTTCTGAGCGCGAATGTCAATCTCTCTAGAAGATAATGCACCAATGCTCGCTTGTGCGATGTATACGCATTTACCAGACGGCATTACGTACAATATGCTACAGAATCTTGGACCAACAGGCATAACCATTCTCTTAGGTGTTTACAATAATCTATAAACACAAAAAATTGTACCCGAGTCTTCGAAGTTTGCTCGCATGATTCCAATCTTAAAACCGGCTAAGACGCCCTTGAGCCTTGAATCCTTCCGCCCAATTAGTCTGAAAAGTTTTTTATAAGATAATGAAAAAATGATTTATGCACGACTTCAGCGGTGTCGCAACAGAACTGGTGTATTCTCCAACTACTTAACAGGTTTTAGGAAGCAGAGATGCACAATGGATGCAGTACTGGACATAGTAACGTATGTAAAGCATGAACGCGCTTGTGGTAGTTGGACGGTCGCAGGGCTCTTAGACACGAAAGGGCATTTGACACAGTCATTCACACTCATGTTCTGCTAAGTATGTTAGAACTCGGACTGTCCGGCAGGTCTTTGCGGTGGATCACTAAATCTTTATCAGGTTGCACAATATTCATTCAGACGACCGAAGGAAAGAGTACGAAACCCGACGCCAGACATGAAGTGCCACAAGAAAGCGTACTCAGCCCTTTTCTTTTCAATTGTGCTATGGCTGATTTAGCAAAAAGACTGCCTTTTAGGTTGAAACATTCTTTATACGCAGATGATGTGTGCACTTGGGCACCTGGCACGGCCGTTCGGTTAATTCACATTGCATTGCAAGACGGCATACATATTATCACCCACTTTTTTAAAAGAAAGAGGAATGATTCTATCACACGCAACGACAGCTGTATTGCCCTTCATCCGTAAGAAGTTAAAAAGCTTCAATCTCAGTTTAGAAGAAACTTCTAATGACCGTGACATAGCATCGATTTTTTTTAGTAATACTTGATAGGCAGCTATCCAGGGCACCCCATTTAAATAAACTTGAAAACTAGGTGAATATGCTAGTTAATATACTCCGCAGAATTGCTGCGACATCAAGGGGCGGATCTGTATCATCCATGCTCGCTGTTGACAATGCCTCAATACGACAACAATGCATATTTTGCAACCGTCTTACATGGCCCTTCCCGCACTTCAGAGGAGCGACTTCGAAGACTATTAACTAGGGGACTGCGCACCTGCCTAGGTGTTCGACGGGCGACTTACAGCAGCCTTGCCATAGCAGAGACTTGACAACCACCCTTTCTAGTCATGGGAATAATCTAAACATGCCGCCATTTTTTTTTCGCTTACCGACGCAACACAAAGACCACCAATTGGCACTGGAGATTTTACGAAGCGAAAAAGCAATGCTCATGAAAACATACAGATTAATCAACATAATTACCAAGAAATGAATTTTGAAGCTCTGAAGTTGACTATCCTCCATGGCTGCTTGCAATACCAAGCACTGAATTGTCAGTAGATAGAATCATCAAAAAGTGAGACATGTGCACGCTCATCCAAGCTGCTCAACTACTAGCGCTTTATCAGATAGATACACATGTGTTATCCATGGTAGATACACGTTTACACAGATGGCACAAGTATTACAACGTCTTCAACATCAACATTTATTATACCGCAGCTCAATATTCAGGAATCGTTTTTGCTATTTTGTATGCTATAAGGTTGATGAACAAGGCAGCAGACGCAAGAAAATGGGTAGTTTTTAGCGATTCACAGGCCGCATTAACATTACTCACCGATCAAAACACGACACTAATTAATGATAGTATAACACACGAAACGATGAAAGAGCTCACCAAAACAAGCAAGGCGGAACATGAGATCAAATTTCAGTGGATACGTGGCGATTGCAACACTCCTAGAAACACAGCTGCCGATGAAGCGGCACGATAAGCACATCGTACAGATGTTACTGTTTGCTTACCGATTTTGAAAAATGAATTGCGTAGTATTATAAAGGCTACAACTTCCAGCATCAGCAAAACTGCTTAGTTTGACCAAAGTACAAAGAGCTGGGATTTATACCACATAGATTCAGTCATTGAATTCGAAATTACGCTAGCATTAGATAGAAGTATGGAAACTCCTATTCACTGGTTGAGGCTAGGCACCACACACACAAAACATTTTTTGCGAAAAATTGGCAGAGCAGAAACACCCGTATACGAATGTGTATTTATAGATGAAGACGTATGTCACCTTCTCATAGACTGTCCACATCATGACACGCCGAGACGCCGTTTGAAATCGAAACTGTTGGCATTAGACCGCCGACCATTTAGTATCAAGAAACTTTTCGGCTCGTGGCGAACTGGAGTTTTACAGACGCACGCTTCAATAGCGTTAAGACTTTTTTTTTTTACAAGACAGTGGAATCGCTAACACGTACTAAGAAATAATGAACTTTGATTTGTATACGACGTGTCGTACTTATTATGCGCAGTATCATATGACACTCATAATATATATATGCTGAAGTGAATGGCGTGTCGTTTGTTATGTACGCACCAGCGAATAATTTTCTTTAAGGAAGCAGACGTGGGCTGTGCTGTTTTGTGCTGGTTGGATCTAATGCTAACGAGGGACATCATCAGAGGCTTCATTCGTTGAACATAGATCATTTCCTTATCGTTGTGTGGTGATATGTGCGTAAGAGTGTGTTTTTGCATATCTATGCTCAAGTGTTCTATTTTCTATGCGCTGCTTTGTCTGTTTTTGTAAGATATGTGTTTAACTTTCACCCAAGGGCTGAGGAGTAGCCGGTGCCATACTTGTGCTCCAACATCTCCTTATATATCATATCAATAAAAAAATACTCGGCATGCGCCAAATTAAGCTGGTTTGCTCGTCTTGGCAATTTTTATCACGTGTGCGCAACGGTGCTTCCACCGACTGTAAGGGTATTCTCCGCTAACTAAAAAAAATTATCTGA
Source organism: Rhipicephalus annulatus (assembly GCA_013436015.1). Taxonomy (NCBI): domain Eukaryota; kingdom Metazoa; phylum Arthropoda; class Arachnida; order Ixodida; family Ixodidae; genus Rhipicephalus; species Rhipicephalus annulatus. The sequence goes on from WOVY01011801.1 coordinate 123,549, forward strand.
CTAGCCTGAATAACGACCTCTAACCACGTGAAGAATTGTGCCGGGACATGAAATTTTTATAACTAACTGCGGAGACTAATTAATTTTATTGTTTTCCTTGTATACGACACAGGTGCGTGTTTGGAATACAAATTCATGCTTCAACATGCGGCATCCGTTGTTTACGTGCTAGAAAAACTATCATTTTTTTGGGTGTGGGAAAGCGTGTTCAAAAACGTGATCGGCTGCTGCAAATCCTCGCGCTGATGAACGCGTTATTCTGAAAGGTCAGGATGAGGGTACACCATTGCGTACATGCATGAACGCAAAGTGGAAAACAGCGCGGTACTGCCATTGCGGGAGATTTTAGAGGGAAGCTCTTATGCACGAGGATTGCCACCTGCCGCAAAAAGAAAATTAAGAACACCATAAAATAACGCGTGCTCTCTTCATTGTCTTCTTCATCTGCATAGTTTTATTTTCTGCTGCTTCACGCTCAAAACACATAAATCAATTCGTCCGACATGGGATGCAACAACTTCGCATAGATGAGACAGCTAGTGCTAAGAGAAAAACAGAGACAAAAAGAAAGAGATGGGTAGAGATGGGTGGCGGAAAAAAGTTTTGGTCAAGTTGAGATTGGAACCCGCTTGCCCACTATGCAGTAATTGTTGAATGACTTCACCAATGACGAGCACTAACCCAAATGACATCCCACCAGTCAGAAAAGCTTTTGAGAGCATGCAAAGAGGCAAAGTAGCTGGCGAGGATCAGGTAACCATCATATCTGCGGAAAGATGGAGGACAGATTGTGTTAGAAAAACTAGCCACCCTGTTTACGAGATGTCTCCTGACGGGAGGAGTACCATAGTATTGGAAGAACGCTAACATCAACTTAATACATAAGAAAGGAGCTGACGAGGACTTGAAGAGTTACAGGCCGATCAGCTTGCTCTCCGTAGTATACAAGCTATTTACAAAAATAATTGCTAATAGAGTTAGGAAAACATTAGAATTCAATCAACCAAAGGAACAAGCAGGATTTCGAATGGATGTTGATGTATCGATTACTAAAGTTTTATAGCATACATGAAGAAGGCGCTTTGCCAACTGTTACGTTAAATGTTTTGAAAGAAATAAATAAATACAAGGAAAAAATAAATAAAACGAATCGTAGAATTCAAATTTTACTTATTAGGCAGACATCTGCGCACAAACTAGCCCCAAACCGAAGACGCTGTAGCATATACTCTTCAAGAGGTTTGAAATTGTCCTTGTTCTGTTAAATCTGTCAATAAAAAAATATACTTCACCAAAGTGTTCCAATGGGTATAGCGCTCAATGTATATATTTACCGCTTCCAAATACAACATGATTTTAACACAAATGCGAGTGCTTTAGATACCATAAAACTTATTTCTATTTTTTAAACCATATGACCATTGCTTCCAATCGTGTAATCTTGAACAATATAGAGCTGGAAGCTTCGATAATGGGTAATAAATGACAAAGTCTATCTGAAGGTTTTGTGCAAAGTAATGCTCATGCTCATGAAACGTAGCGGACAATATAGTTCCTAATAACCAAGCCTTTCACGCTGTTTTGTGAATGCATTATCCGAAAGTAGCCACGTAATCACTTTAAGAGCGACAGCAATGCAACAGACCTTGTGACACAAATTAAAGGGCCTGCAGTGTCGCACATACAGTGCCACTCCCCTGACAATTGAATTGGAGAGTACCCGTTTCGTCCAAGAGAAATGCGAAAGGGTAGTTAAATGAGTGCGACCTAAAGAAAATACAACACAGCCGAGAAACATGAATTTGCTCTCTCCACTATCGGTGTCAGAGTGAGCGCCGCTTGCAGACATGGCTGTAATGGTAGTACGTGAGTTGGATAGGACGCTCGAAACTGTTGGCGATGCCACCGCATATGGATAGGCCGTGAGAATGATTTCGTGACAGAGAGTTGCGTTGCATCATGCCGTAGGCCAGGACTTCGAACCTCATTAGTATGTAGTGCTGCGTAATGCTTTACCGACTGGAGCGATGTATGCGGCTTTCGAGAGTGTCTCCAGCTAGACCAATCTCATCAGCAAGCATGAACAGACACAATTTCCCCTGAATGGTGAGAAGTGGTAGAAATAATACGTGAGCGAATCTCTTGTGCTCTTTGAATTTTCACGCAAAGACACTTCATCACTTCCACTTTTCCGTCTTCATATAAAATGCTTCTTACGAACAGTGAAGAAAGCGAGAGAGAGAGAGAGAGAAAAGAGAAAGAAGGAAGGCAGGGAAGTTTGTGTGAATAGTGAAGAAAATTGATTAATAATATTACTCACTTAGTACCCATGCTCCTCAGGACTAGCCTCGTACATCCGGCCACGAAAGGTTACAGAATGAAGGCTGTACAGCCAATCCACTTTTTTGCTCTGTTATTACTTCACAATTTTAGTCCAGCGGGTGACTGTCTAATACAAGTCATAATATTCATGACAAGCTGGAACATTTCTTTGCAAGTTATGTTCTCAGACAAAAGAGGCATGTATATCTGTGTTAAGAATTTGCAGAACTGAAAACTTATCCTGGAGGGTGTGGGTATTGTCAAATGTGCGATAAAAGTATATATCCACCTACTAACGTAAGCAAAAACATTAGCTGAACACATAATGAAAACTAATAATTTAAATAGCATTTTGAGAGCACCTCTAACAAAAAGGAAGAAACTGTGCGAAAGAAAAGTCATAACATTTATATTTAAAGTCATAAAAAGTATCATGGACTCTAATAAAGCAACAATGTGAGCAATGTATTGAAAACACACATGACATGAAATGTCTGTTTATTGCTCAGTGAAATACTAAGAATACGACTAAAGAGCCGTCGGTCCGAGCAATCTGTACAAGAGAGCGACCCGATCAGTCCTGTGGCGTATTTCGGTAACGAGTAACGAGACGTGAGCGCCCAGTCTCGCTCAAGTGAACGCTTAGAAGGACCGATCGAAACGCACAGAAAAAGTCAGCGGCTGCCACCGAAACGTAAACAAGACTAATGCCTTCCAAACACTGGGCGTTCCTTTTCTCGAATGAGCACACGCCTCTAGGGAACAGGAACAAGGATCGGCTGTGTTCATTCCGGTATACGAGGAAAACAGCCAAGGAAGAAACTGAGACCGAATATAAGAAAAAGAAGTTGGTTGAACATATACATATAGCACTGAAGAATAAAGAGAGAAAGCAAGGCTAAAAATAGAAGCACGATGTATTAAGGATGTTTTCAGTTTTTGTTATTTTGTTTTGATCAGGTAGTGCCTACCAGCTTTGCTTCTGATCATAGAAGTGGCCTGAGACTTCGCTATTTGTCGAAGCGTAGCATGACGGCTGTCATTTTCCGTTCGCTCTAGGGCACTGTAAGTTCACTCGCATGTAGACATTGCACGGGAAGCAAACTCAAAAATTACCGCTGGTGGCAGCAGCGGCGGTAGCGGCGGCAGCAGCCGCAGCAGCAGCCGCAACAACAACAACAACAAAACAACAAAACTACAGCAACTGCAACAACAACAACAACAACAACAAAAAGAAAATGTTCTTAAACACCTGGTTCACATAAAAGTTAACACTCACGAGTCTCCCGTGGTTGTTCTTCAAAACAAGCTGTCATATATGTATTTTTGATTAAAATAAAAAATAAAGCCAGTATTTTCAAATGTTTCTCAATATAATTACCATCCATGCTTCTGAATGACTCGAAACAATTCCTTATTGCATGATATGAACATTATATACAAATCACAGTATTGATAGTCGAAAAGCGTAACAGAACTAGCCTCACTGGCTTGATAACAAGGGGTGCCAATGATTACTCCAATTATAGCTTTTTACGTGTAATAAGACGTTAATAACAATTGTTTAACCTGTATTCAATTGAGAAGAAAACAATTTAACCTTATTTGCTTAAATTTAGAGGTATGTCATGAATAATATTTATGCAAAGTTCAATATTTGTGTTCGAGTTACAGCTTCGACATTAGATTATGTAAAAATGAGACGCATTGAATATATTGTGTGCCTATTGCAAATAAGTTAATACCCATTGTCCTGAGAGATTTATGCGAGCTTCTAAGGTGGAATGTTTTTTTTTTCTCGTTTTAAAAACACACTGTTCTTTGTGTTTATCCCAGCGGAATCATGTTTACTTTATCGTGTCAAGCTGAAATTTCATAAAAAAAATTATCAGTTTCAAACCACATTCAGACAATTGAGACATGAATGTGTTATTCACGTTGTAGTGAAAAATAGTTCAGTAAAATGAAGAGAGCAATACGCAAAATGAAGCAGAAGTGTAAGGGCAGTGGCGTCTAAGGGTCACGTATCTTAAACCAGCTTGCACATCAACTTAACGCAAAATATACGCTAGACCCGTCCACCCAGGGTGGCAGTATAGTTATGAATTAGCGCAATAACTTCAGAAAAGACAAGCCGATGTATAGATATCTGCACTTCAAAGCATTCTTGTCTCCCAATATGTTATGTTATCCATGAACAGAGGTAACGCTTCTTACAAATAATAGTGAAGAAGGGCCCGATTAGCTGATATTACTGGTTTCTGCTCCTTCTCCTTCAAGCCTCGTCGAACCCTTCAGAAGATTAGATAGTCTAAACTACTTTGAATGGTGCACAATGTGTGTTGTAGAATAAACTTTCGGTGGGATGCTCGTCATTCTAGGTAAACAAAACGTTTCCGAGTATATTACAATCAGGGGTTTGACACCTTGGTAAAAGCATTTTTCTGCCCTGAGTAGAAGTCATCTGTGAAATTGTATACCATTGTCACGGTCGTTAATGCCCTCTTTTGTTCTTTTAATTAGGCCTACTAAGTTTAACATTGTGTAATTCCTAACACAGAGGCTGAGTCAAAAGTCATGCAGCGCTTTTTATACCGGTTTTTGTGAAAGTTTGCTGTATCTTATTTTTAATGTTCCCGCCTTAGGAATGTAGTGGCCTGTATTAACTGCGGCTCCTTTAAAGCAACTCTCCAAGTGCCGATTGCGTAACTTAAAGCTGACATCAGTTGTAATGTTTAACTGAATAAATGGAGAAGTAAAAGATCATGGCATATGTGGCAATACCCGAAATGTAGTCGGCGACGTCGAAGGTTATATCCAACCGAAACTTTCTGAGGGTGGACGACTGGTTTATATATACGCTCTTTAAATTTGAGATAAAGGAGACAACTAAAATTGCATTGGTGTACCAGTAACCTTTAAAGTTCAAAGCAAATAGAAGGGTCTTTTCTAAAGAATAAAGTTAAACATTTCCAACACGTTTCACAGCGCTTGCACCAGACCTACTTCTATATTATGGTTCCAAAATGTGTGCCATGAGGGTGTGGCCTAATCTCTCTCTCTCTCTCTCTCTCTCTCTCTCTATATATATATATATATATATATATATATATATCCTACGTTGAACTGTGTTTGCTAAAATAATGAGGATTAGTGGAACTTTATGAATTCTCAATCTATGCACTTTTATTTTCAGAGTAAGCAAATTGACCTTTCACAGCTTAACAAGTCAAATTCGCCTACATGTCCCGAGTAAATTGGGACACGTAAACTCCTGGTATGCAGTGTAATAACTAATAGCTTCAAAAGATTCTTATCTAACTTTCTGTCATTTTCAAGAAAGCAACCTTTCAAACACATTAGTATCTTATATTTATTACTTACGACATGCATTTTTATCACATGTTCTTTTAAGCAACAACAAGACAGAACTTGTGAACAGCCTTTTTATTAAGAAAAGCAATAAAACTTAAAATCCTAAATAAAATTTAATATATTTAATACAGACTACCCAAAATCTCATTTCACCTGAGTACATACATAAGCCCTTATTTAGCGTTTCGCTTACTCAACAAGTGCATTTGAGGGATAGGTTCAGGCCAAATTAGTTTCACAAAACAAGGACTGTACACCACGATAAAACGAAAGCTATAAAACGTGTCCTCTGCAATTTCGAATTATTGTTGACTCTAATTTTTCTGTATTTTCGATATAAGTATACGGATTAGGCAAAAGCGAGTGGAAGATTAATAAGTAGAGAGAGAGAGAGAGATAATAAAATGAGGGAAAGGCAGGGAGGTTAACCAGAAAATGGAGCATCCGGTTTGCTACCCTGCACTAGGGGAAGGGGGAATGGGGAAGAAAGATTGGAAAGAAAGCGAAGAGGGAAATAGACGCGCGCGAAAGAAAAAAAAAGGGGGGGGGGGAGCTGGGGTGCTACAGTCTATACAATAGGCCGCTGCCACGCAAAAAATTCAGTAGGGCCTTCACTGATTTTCTGTGAGCACACAAATCATGTAATTAATAAGTACTGCCCAGATGAACTGGTGCGCCTAATGCTCTGCACTTCTTTTAAACTACGTTACTCGCCGGTGAATGAATTGCAGCAACCAGAGAAGCCGAACAAATGAGACGCGTGGAAGAAAATCAATACTTGAGCTCCGGACTAATTTTACGATTCGAGAAACTGTAGAGCACTCAGTTCCCCTTCGGAAAACGCATAATTTGCGTGCCAAGTATACGTAAAGTACATTCCCAGAAAACGTAGAATCGGCGCACTTTTTGCAAGTGCAATATTTAATACATATCACATTGGATGTCCCCAGGTGACATTCTAAAAAAATAGCGTTTACGTTGAGCTATGCTTGTACTCGTATAGACTAGTATCTTGAATCAATTTCGCAAATTTTGTACGCATGTCCTGTTATCTTATTCTTTTTTTTATTTTATCTGCTGTTCGTACTTTTAGATAAAGGGTTTCAAACAACCTAGTAACCTCTCCGGAAATTCTGTTTCCTGTAAAAGTAAATTATGATCTGTAACAAATTCTAAGAAAAAAAAACAGAATATTGCTAACTGGCTCTTTAATGCAGAGTTCTATTTTGACAGGTATACAACTATTATTGGAGGGACAGATGAGTGTTTTTTGGTGATGAATCAGCCCTACGTAGGAGTGTACTTCGACTTTCTTAGTAAAATTGTAATAACTCTCAATGCATTTCATCGGCGCTGCTGAGGACGTCAGACGATTCTTGCAGGCAACTTTTCTAGATGCAAAGCTTCCTAACCCTCCCCTGTTTCTGATTTCTCTCACCGGCCCTGTATAAATCTGCGTTTTTCATTCCCGTCCCTATGTCAGGAGTATAACGCACTGTCCCTCATATAGCTTCGCTTTATCGCGACTTCGTGTCGGCAGAAGCTAGATCCTGTGTAACCAAACGCATGCGCTTAACGCGGACCCAGATCGGCGACAGTCGGGCCGCGTTTACATAAATCATCTCACACTACGGGCAACGAGAAAAGGTGTGACGCTCGACGCACAGGAAGTGTGGCGCCACTCAGAAGCAGCGCGTGCAGACATCTGCGTTGTTGCAACCAGATGATAAATGCCTTACGCTCAGTGTAGAGACGAGCCCCATTTTTTCTCTGCCCGTCAGTGCTGACATTTCTCGGCGTTCGCGGTTAAGGCCCTGGCTTTCACGACGCGGGCGGCAAGCGGTGTCTATACAAGCCGTAGAAAACTACAGTGCTGGTTTCCTAGGGTGAGCTTTTCCTCTAGAGTCTGTATACAACTCCATGGGGGCGCGATTGAACGGCAAAGTGTGGTTCAAGGAAGAGAGAGAGTGAACAGCGAGTGAAGGAGCGGCGAAGCATGGCACCTACCCTCTCCTACACTTTCTTGCGCCTCATGCTCCGGTTGCTAGGGGTGAGGTTAAGCATGCGCATCCCCAGCTGTTGCTAGGGAAGAGGGAGTGAGAGCGGAAAGATAGCACCTGCCGGCAGGAAGACAATGCCACGGACGCCACGGACAACGCCGCATGCCTGACATAGCCCGGCAAAAAAAATGCATTAGCATTTAAAACGCAATGGTGCAATGTTAACGTTGCTCGCTTACGAATCTCGAGCTACACTTTCGTGGATCACCCAATTTCTTTGAATTTCAATATTACAGCTGTTGTCTCTCTTAGCACTGAGTCAGCTTCTATATTGGTTTAAACTACACAATACAGTTTTTCCTGCGTGCATACGCACATATTGCTGGTTGCTGCGTTCACAAGGTTGTAATTTGTCAAAGTATATTGTTGCTATGGAAGAGGGAGTGAGAGCGGAAAGATGGCACCTGCCGGCGGGAAGACAACACCACGGATGCCACGGACAACGCCGGATGCCTGACGTAGCCCGACAAAAAAAATGCATTCGCATTTAAAACGCAATTGTGCAACGTTTAACGTTGTTCGCTTACGAATCTCGAGCTACACTTTCGTGGCATCACCCAATTTCTTTGAATTTCAATATTACAGCTGTTGTCTCTCTTAGCACTTAGTCAGCTTCTCTATTGGTTCAAACTACACAATACAGTTTTTCCTGCGTGCATACGCACATATTGCTGATTGCTGCGTTCACAAGGCTGTAATTTGTCAAAGTATATGAACTTGCTCCATCGCAGTACCATTTGAAGCAACAGAAGATGAACGCCTAGGCAACAACCAAGAGATAGAGAAATAAATAAAAGGAAGAGACAGGGAGGTTAACCTAGAAGAACTGGTTTGCTACCCTGTACAGGGGTGGGGATAAGGGTCAGAAAAAGGATAGAGATAGAGAGATTTAAAATAAATTAGAAAAAAATTCGCACGCGCACACATTCAGGGAGTTCTGATCACAGTCGTTTGGACAGGCCGGTTGAACGCAAAAAGTGCAGGAGCACCTTCACAGCCTTCTTCTGCGACATAAAGTCCTGTCGGTAGCGCAGGATTCTTTCTTGTGAAAGAGTCTGGTTGTCCAGTTCATTTAGGGCATTGCAGAGTGGCTGTCTCTGCGAGCAGTATTGTGTGCATTCACACAGAATGTGCCAAGTTGTTTTGTCACTGCCGCAGCGGTCGCATGCGGCAGTGTCAGCCATTCCTATGCGGAACGCGTACGCATTGGTAAATATGACGCCCAATCATAATCTGCACAGCATAGTAGCCTCTCGACGGCGTAATTCCGGGTGAATTCCAAGACTGAGAGTTGGGTATAAGGTACATAATCGTGCATGGCTGAAATGCTACTCGTTCCATTGCGACGTGGCGTGCTTGCGAGCGAGCATGCAGAGTTTCCGTGCAGCGTCAGTTCTGGAGAGGGGAATCGATATTTGATCGCTTTCAGTATGGGCAGAACGGGCAGCTTGATTGGCTCGTTTATTGCCAATTATTCCACAATGATTTGGAAGCCATTGAAAGGCTATTTCATGTCCTTTCTCAATGAAATTGTGAGTCTTTTCTGCAATCTCGAATATCAGCTTTTCGTACGGGCCGTGGCGGAAAGGTGATAGAAGGGATTGCAGTGCCGCCTTTGGGTCACTAAGAATTGTCCATTTTTGTGGGTGTTGATCCCTGATGATTTGCATTGCAGCACGAAGAGCTGTGGGCTCTGCTCCCGTTGATATCATAAGGTGGGAGGTCTTGAATTTTCTTGTCGCGTCTTTTACTGGTATAACAAATGATGCCGATGAACTCTTCTGTAAGACAGAGCCGTCAGTGTATACGTGTATACAGCCTTGATACGTCTCGTATAACAAAAGCGGAACAAGCTGTCTAAGAGCAGGTGACGACATATCTGCTTTTTTTATGCCAGGTATAGTTAGCGTGATGTTAGCCTGAGTCAGGCACCAAGGAGGAGTCGAAGGCCTGGCGACGGGTGTGAAGCATGTTGGCAAAGAATCACAATATGTGGTTACCATTTGGCAAAATGACGAACGTGGCCTGTCTGCTGGTAAAGAGGCTAGGTGGTGGCATGGTGTCTGAGCAATATGCCTAATATATCTCCTGAGTGCTTCAACGTTGACATGTGTCGTGATCAGGTGGTCACCGGCAATTGCTATAGTAGCCATTGTCAACGTACTACGAGGCAAGCCGAGGCAAATCCGAAGTACGTGGGGCTGAACACTCTGTAACGTTCGTAGGCTTGTTTTGCTTGCATTGGTCAATGCCGGTAAGCTGTACCGCAGGAAATCAAGAAAAAGTACCCAGTACTGCTGTAGCATTGCACTGGGAGACATTCCCCAAGTCTTCCCTGCAAATAACTCCAGTATATTACAGATGTCTATTAACCACCAAAGCAACAACAATTTCCATGAGGGTTGAATAGTGATACAAAAGCCACGTAGGCTCTAGCGCGGCAATATTCTTCCATCGTAACTGTCATAAAAAAATCTGTTTTCAATGTTCGTCTGTCTTGAGCAGGAAAGAGCTGACGCACAATATTCAGAGGAGTAGTCAGGCAGTTGTTTTTTATCTGTCTTCTTTGTGTCTCATGGCTTTCTCTTTAGTGCAAGCATAGATCGTTCCAAGAAGGAAATACTTCAATGAACTAAAAAAAACATACTTAATGATTACATACTTTCTCCTGGAAGTTGGCACATATTGATTTCAGTAATTTGTGCATAATAGATGATCACCTATTGATCACATTGACTCGCGTCTTTTTATTGCTCTAAACGCGTGGCTGTTTTATTCGTTCGCGTTTTCTTGGTTTCAATTTATCGGTGGCACTTGCCTTTTTCTGATATCATTTGATAAGCGACGGCATATTGACAACAGTTCACTGCTAATTGGTAGACTTTAAAAGCTCTGAGCCCCGAATTTCTGAACATGCCACTTGACATCAGGCAGAGGTTAATGCTTTTTGTCGTTAGCAGGAAATTAACTGTGGCAAATAATCAAGGAAAAGCGGAGTTTGAAGTTTTTTTGATAAAAATTTATGTTTGCAAGAATATAAACACCAGATAGTTGTTTATTCTATTGTATAATAGTTTTAATTTCTCTGCAACTTGCGCTGATTTTACATCTTCGACCTCTTTTATCCTTCTTCAGTTCTAGCAATAACATGAAGATTACTAGGCACCAGCTTGAACACAACAGAGCGAAAGACAGCCAAATACGTTAATTAACCATTCACACTATGACCACAAAATGAATAGTATGCTTTTGTAGCAACCTTTCTCGGTGTTTCGTTTGAAGTATCACGCTTAACGCGCAAGGCATGCAGCGATTATTCCAAGCTTAAAGTTCAGTGGCGCGAAGTGCTTTGGAGCTGCTCTTTGAAAAAAATAAAATCAATTGAATAGGCTCAACGCTTTTTGTTGCTTCCTGTACACTGTTATAACAAACAGCCTCTTAAACCTACTTCGCATTCAAGCGTTCTACAATGGCTGGGCGGATAACAGAATTAGAGCTCACGCTTGTACAACGGAGCGAACGACACTTTCGAATGTAGCGAAACAAAGGAAATTGAAGGTTTTTTTCATCGCATTTTAGGACAAAAAATAAAATGACCCTTGCGTGATTTCCCGCTGGTGGGTATATCAGTGATAAAGCGTCCGGAACGACTGAGTTTACGGCGTTTTCCTTGTATTACTTTGAAGTGGCATTTTGCGCTTTCGTGTTTCCCGCGTAGGACGGGCTAACACATGGCTACTTCGCATAAACAAAGGGCATACCACGAAGCTTTCAAATCTCGCGTTGACCTTTCAGCAGGGGGGTCTTGCGGAAATGCTCTCTTATTGAATCTCAAGTGAACTGGGACGAACAGATGAAAGGGAAGAAGAACTCAGTGTGCTAAAGTAGGCTAAGCTAAAAAGACTCTGCCAAAGGGACTTTAAATACGTAAGACTGCGGCATTAATTACTGCGATAAACTGCTCTGACAAACATTAGCAATGAAGTGGGGCTATTCTTCGGGCCGAGCAACTTTATAATTTACCAGCGAAATCAAAATAAAAACGGAACCTCCAACAAAGTACAATAAAAAATAACGATTTTCATCTTATTTTTATGCTGAGATTAGTATTGGTAGGGAGAGCATTAGATACGCGTTGTGGGGCGATCAGGTGCACATTTGAGAAGTTATCACAAAGAGGCACCACATTTTAGTTTTGTGTAAAGCGAAGTAGAGAAGCGATGGATAAAATGACAGAAGTTAGCGTAAGGGCAAGAGGCGCTTCATTTGAAATATTGGAAAAGATGAACGAGAGTACCCTTAGGTTGTGAGAAATTGCTTGAAAATGGTTGTTCAGTTTCCGAAAACAAGTCTCATTTTCGAACAAGGCAGTGCTTTCTTGTTTATTCTGGAACGTCTGCTGCTTCAAATAAAAAAAATAGAAAATATACTTGTTCCCTCATAACCTTCGGTATAATGCTAAAGTGAAGAATGTCTTGGCAAAAGTATATTTGGCTACTAATTATATACAATGGTGTATGGGAGCTCGTACAATGTCTGTTGGTGTTTTACAGCTATAGCACCGTTAGGAATGAACTTACCCACGTTTATGCCTACTGACACATTTCCATCCTGACGACTAACGCCAAAGATCATGATTTAACTTTTGTGCTACCTGAAATAACCTAGTACACTCTTTCACAGTATATATTGAACCTCGTGCACGTAAGGCGTCATGAAGCTCGTAAAAGCCCCATGATGAACACAAAACACTAGGCACTGCAGAAACAACGGTTTTCGGTTTGCACTTATTCAAAGCATTGTAAATTGGGGAAAGAAATTGCTAGGTGTGCCCTCCCCAGAAACAAAACATACTTGTCTTGCTCTTTAGGACCTGGTTGGAAGCATTTATAACTTTTGCTCAGAAGGCGTAAAACCATTCCGCTATCTGGCATCTCTTTTTCCGCCCCCAAACTTCTGGACCAAAAGCTGAAACAATTGAAGCACTTGCTGCCGCCACTAATTAGTCTCATGATGCGATACCTCACTTCCTCCAACCGAAGATGGCAGCAACCCACCATCGAAGTCCCCGCTTCTAAAGGATGAAGGTGTGAGAGAGAAAAAGTGCGTTCGTAAAACCTTATGCATTAGCATCAGTGGCGCAACCATTGTAATCCTTGGCCTCTTCTGATGCGGAACAGTTTCTGTTTCGACTCAGAGGTCGTCCAAATCATTAAACGCTATTGTTGTTCATTTTCGTTTTCCTGACGTATTTCCGTGAAATAAATGCGCTATAGAAGTCTTGGTTACCCCCGGCATAAAACACTCGTGTCAAAATGTATGTAATAAACGAAAATTTTACTAGTAATAATAATGTAATAATAATAATATTAGTAGTAGTATTATCCGAGAGTTCATGTTACAAAACCTCAATTGGGTGTGAATGACTTCGTAATGAAGAGCCCCGGAAATTTTGACCATTTCGTGCTCTTTAACGTGCAATCACATGAAACCGTACAGGAGCTTAAACCCTTTCACCTTCATCGAAGTGCAACAGCCGAGGCAGGGATCAAACCTGCGACCTTCGAGTGAGCTGCCGAGTACCCCAATCACTGTTCCACTAAGGTGGATAGACCATTATTTGGAAGATTAGCATTATACTTCATTCGCGATCACGAAGACGGCGAATGAAATGGCAATAGAGTTTCACCATTATTGATCATTGAACTGGTTCAAAAGAACAACCTCAGTAATGTCGATAAGTCAGTAGGTGATGACCCTAAATTTTTAAAACGTCGAAAGCGAAGTGAACGCTTTGAAACCATGCTAATCAGAATAAAGATTGCGGTTGGGTGGTCGTACGATTAGATATATGTAAATAATGCACGTTGACAGAAATGCGGTATCCACGAACGATGTCTAGCCAATAATATTTCATTTATGTTTGGTCACCTGTGAAGTTCCAGAAATGTACAGTTTTCTCCCACGAATGGTTGTATTTCTGGCGTCAATTTCCACTGCCCGGCATCAAACTCAAGTCCTGGGGAGATGGCATCAAGACGAAAAATTTTCCATCTGTCATAGAAGGGTCTGCTTTCACTTTACGATGCACATGGTGAGCTGGATAGCTCCGCAGTGCTTCAGCTATTAGTATAAGAGCCAAAACATATTCGCTTCTATGGTGTAATGAATGAAATAAGTATACGTGTTCGAAATTCAAAGCCTTGTGGTTCTTATATTTTTCAAAAGAAAATTGAGGTTAGACGATTGATTGTTGTTTGACTTTACTTTTATGGCATAATTTACTTGATAGTAGAACATGCCATTTTCGTGCATAACATATAACTTTGGGTAAATAAAAAAACGAGGAAAAGGTGAAAGATTATCGCTGGTTTAGAAGTGAGATCGCTTATTATAAACTAGAAATATATGGTAATTGCATTTAGAAAAGAAAAAAAAGGTGCAGCGCAGCTGAAGCGCTTGTGAAGAAAGAAAGCGATGACTCGTTATTACATATAGCGCACTCCACCACCATGTACATTGAAAAAAAATTAAACAACGACAAGCATTACAAAGTCGGTCATATCTGTAATCGGGAGATTGGTGGTATTTTTTTTCTTTTTTGCCTGGCATACTATCCGGCGCCATCTGCCCTGTTCACGTGATGCCGCGTACGTGCCACCCGTAGTGCTTGCGAACGGCGGTGTTTTAAACAAACAGATGCGTTTGGTAAGTATTGGGTCTGTCTACATTTTGCTTCACTTTATTTTATTGTACGACACGTTCTGGGTTGTGAATAAAGATCCACCGCTATATGTCCATGTGTGGCACTTGTATATGCACTCGTTGGTTAGCCAGCCTACCAACTTTGAGGGTCATGAGCAACCAAACATTCCATTCTGTGACTTTGCTTTAATCTAGGTTTCGGAGATGGATTTCTCCCAAGCTAGAGGTAAGCAGGAGCCTTCCATTGAAAACTTGCACAGATATAACCAGCCGGTAACGCACCAGGTGTGGTCCAGTTATGGCTCAGTTCACTCTGCGAAGGCTGATTTTCGCACTGTGCAAACCAGCCGCTAATGGAACTTCCCCAAGAAGCACGTTGTGTTTGAGGCAAACAACGGGGACGGATCCTTCCGCTTCCTTGGGCAAACAACGTCGCAATTGAGACGCTGCACAAAGGAACCGGGATCTCGTCCCGGGAAAACTGTGCGCCCCTGTCAGTTGCACGTGCGTACCCATATAGGGAGCACTCTTCTCCCTCTCTTGTCCTTGTTTAGCAGCGTTTCAGAGAAATTCGGCGCATGACTGGAGCTGCCGGCAAAAACCTCACCTTGTTATGCGGCGCTTTCGGAAGGGCGTATGTGGCCGCACGTTACACGCCGTTGTAGAATGCCAAAGCCGAATGAGAAACTCATCTGAATGCGAATTGCTAAAACATGCCTCTTAATAGCACTGTCATTCTTAGTAGGTATTTTAACGCCGCTACTCACTCCGTGACAAAGGTAACACGTTTAACTGTGAATGTCAGGGTTGTAAATTATGGGGTGAAAAATTCTTCATAAAAAGCAGTAAAAAATAACATAAAAGACTCTACGAACACCGTTTTAAAACAGCAATATTTGGGCTAAAAGCTATAAAAATAGGCATAAAAAGAGAAGCACGCAGTATCGATGAAAGGATAAAGATAGGTTTGGTTCATATAACTCGTTATGAGTGGCACAATTACATGCAACTACCATCATTAAAGTAGAAAAGAAACGGCATCGGCAGGCGACTTTTTTCATCCACGTGACTGTCCAATCATGAGTAAACATTTGCAGAAACAAAATCAGGGAAGACCGATCAATTGTTTGAGTCTTGTAAATCAGTTTCCTTTTTCTTTTATGCCATGCGTTGATGGGTCACTTAGGTAAGATCAACTTGCAGGAATCTTTTAGGGAAGGGAAAGGAAGTCATAGAAGTTAACAAAACATCTACCACATTTCTTCTCTCTACGGATAAGCTTAATAACGGTAAAAGCACACTGAAAACAAAGACAGCAAGAAGACAGACGCATGCGTGCACGCACACACACACACACACACACACACACACACACACACCGCGCAACATTCTTATTTTTCGATTCCAAGGTTACTTGTAGGGCCAAAAATATCTTCACCCAAAGTTATCAATAAATGTAGCAACAGCTTTGTGTGAAGCTATCAGAAGGATTACTGGGTACAATAGTAAAAATTTTTACATAGTTGCACAATTTTCTGTTTTGTGCGTGTCTGTGTGAATTGTCCTTCCGACCACCTTGAGGCTGAGTTCAACGTGGTCTTGCCAGTAATCAAAGGGTGTCTCGAGCCATTTGAGGTGACGCATCAGCTCCGCAGAGTGGCACCATGAGATTTTCGGAGCTTCAGCTATCGCTTTGCTGTGATCACTCCTGTTGGCATTATGGACCACGTGCAAGTAAACCTCTACTCC
This sequence comes from Rhipicephalus annulatus, assembly GCA_013436015.1. Classification (NCBI taxonomy): domain Eukaryota; kingdom Metazoa; phylum Arthropoda; class Arachnida; order Ixodida; family Ixodidae; genus Rhipicephalus; species Rhipicephalus annulatus. Next base: position 139,760 of record WOVY01011801.1, read on the forward strand.
CCTACCACCCAGCGCATTCTAAAATAGTGAAAACGGGCATTGCCAAGCTTTGTTATAAGAGTGCCCTAAAGCAGTCGTGCCACCAAGTGGTCCTAATCAGTTTCAATCAGCAACGAGAGAGGCTGATGAATACAGGATTCCCCAAGCCTTTGCTGGTCTGCGTGGCTGACCCCTGTATTCTAGAACGTCCCTTCACTCAACGCTTCACCTTCACTTGAGAAAACCGATGGGAGCGCCATCTCTATGCACGGCAAGTCACTGAATATCAGCAATATTCTGCTACGATTCTTGAGTAGCGCAGCATCATTTTCATCTGAGACGCGGCGCAGTGCTCAACTTTGTTAAGTGAAGGGTGAGAGTCGAGTCGAGGAGCGTTTTTGATCACGGGGGTGAGTGTACCTTGAGAGAGTGCAAAAACGAAACGCGTGCCGCGGCGGGAAAAATTGAGCAAGAGAATTGCGTAAAGATAATTCCTTACGTTCGTGTGGTTTCCGATAACGAGAAAAATATTGACAAAGTGCTAATGCTTTTTTCAGCGCCAAATGAGCTGGAAAGGCTGTACAAGATCACGACGAGAAATGAAAGCGAAAATCTGGGTTGCCAAACAACTCACAGAAAAAAAACAGGCGTGTTAGTTGCGCTGATTGTGTGGTGTATTGTCTGTCGCTATCTTGTGGTCGCAGCTACGTCGGTCAAACCGGGCATTGCCTAAATGAACGGCTGCGTAAACACCATTACAATGTTAGAAATGTGGCAACCGATTTTCAAGCTGTGCACTATAAGTAGTGTGGTTTCTTTCCTTTGTTTGACAAGTGCTGCATTTTGCAAGCAATAGAAATCAGCTTACTTGTAAAATCATAGAAGCAGGGGAGATCGAAAATATGGATGAAAAGTGTATCAGCACGCCCTCTATCGCGCTGACAAAAAACACCTCGATTTTCTTGGTGTCCGTTATGGGGCCTAGTAATGATCTTGTTTTACTGTGCAGCAGATGTGCTCATAATTTTGGTTCTACAAGTAGCCTTGGAATCGCGAAACAGAACTGTTGAAAGTAGCGCAACGTATACGTGTGTGTGTGTGTTTGTGTTGTCTTAGTGTCATCGTTTTAAGTGCGCTTTTACTATTCTTAGATATCGATTAGGAACATGTCTGGATGTACAAATTAATGAGGCAATGTGACAGGGCAGTTGATTGATTGATTGATATGCGAACTTTAACGTCCCAAAATCACCATATGATTATGAGAGACGCTGTATAGTGCATTACTCCGGAAATTCTGACTACCTGGGGTTTTTTAACGTGCACCCAAGTCTGAGCACACGTGCCTACAGCATTGTAGCCTCCATCGAAAATGCAGCCACCGCAGCCACGATTCGATCCCACGACCTGCGTGCCAACAACCTTAGCCACTAGACCACCACGGCGGGGCATGGCAGTGGTGTTAACGCAAAGTCCTGGGGCCCATCATGACCACCCCTGAGCCTTAGCCATAAATGGAGTGATATATATTTCAGTGTTTGAGCCATGATAGCAGAATGACGACCTAATGTACGAAGTAGAAACAAACCTCTGCGTACGCAAAAATCCCAGTGAAAATTTTCACAACCTGGCGTGATGACTTCTTGTTATGTACAATCATCTCGCGCACGGACTAGCGATCCTAACACTGGAGACTATAAAAATATTAACGACGAGACAATGAGAACAGAAAGCACTAAGCATTGTTTTTTACGTCTCTTCTTTTCATTCTCGAGCTTTTTCCCGCCATGCAGAAGTATAAATAGGCTCAAGCCTGCACCTCTTGAAAAATGTAGACACCGCACCGACTTCAATAAAAGTGTCGTGGTAACGAAGAGCTGTACCTCCTGTCAGCAATTTCTAGCATTTCGTTACGCCCTTCATTGAAAACGAATGCTAACCTTGTATTTTCTACTTTGCTGATCCGATAAGCTCTCACATACGTTCTATCGGAACATCCAACGTCAGTCTTCTAGAACATTTTATACTCACTATTCTCGGTATTATTATTGTTTGCTCTTTTTATACAGCGTCTGAAACAGGACAGCGTTGTTTCACAAAAGCGAAGTCAGCGCTGTTTTACTAAGGCCAAAAGGCTGTTTTACTGAGGAAGTGTCCGAAATTCTGCGCTGTTTTTACTAAGGCGAAGTACAACAGAGAAGCACATGCGCGTTGGCCACAAAAAAAAGTAATCAGCATAGTTGAATTATTAATTCCTCTTTCCAGCTCTATCTTTCTTCGAGATTTCATTCCTTGGGCGAGCACTGACCACGGGTACCATGCCTCAAGAACTTCGAGGGTCGTGCAGAAACAAAGGAATCACATATATCTGGGCAACGGAGAAGGTGTGCGTGTCTGTATGAGAAAGTGTGGAAAGCAGAAGCCGCAAAAGAGAAAGAAAGAGGAAGAGGTGAATGTTGCGGGCATAAACGAAAATCGACCGGCCGACCACGCTATCGAATACGCAAGAGACCCGCGACTGCCTGACTAAGCCAGATGGTTTCACGGTGTGCCGTATAACACGTCAAAACCGAAACAGAAGAATCGGAACTCACGCCCAGCTGGTCGACTGTTACATTCTTTTTCTTGTATACATTTTTTCCGTACCTTTTTACGAGCTTGAAGAGTTCGACTTATTGAGCGCTCAAGTGAAAAAAGAAAGCTGGCTGGTTTTTAAACTAGCTCTGCTGTCACCGCCTTCGATCTCTAGTCAGGTAAACATGATGCTGGTACCGCCAATTTCTAGCTTATTATATCATATGCGAATGTTCGTTGGTTATCGCATTCGCATTTGTGTGTGTGTGCTTGTTCATTAGCATTTCTGCGAAAGCGGCATAATTCGCTGAAGTCACAGATATTCTTCTACAATGATAATCTCTTCTGCTTAAGTGGATTGCTGCAGGTCCGAGGTGGGGTCATTTTAATATATATATATATATATATATATATATATATATATATATATATATATATATATATATATATATATATATATATATATATAGATGTAACGACGGCGATGGCAGAAATGCGCCAAGGGCCCGTACATATTGTCATAAAATGTATGTTTTGTAATATTTTTTTCTTTATTTGATCAACCTTACTTATAACGTGACTATGGACAGTATGCACTTCACTATTGCCAGAAGGCAGAAGCACAACGTGATGAATTGGGGTACCCGAAATGACCCCCACCTCAGACCTGCAGCAATCCACTTACTGCAGAAGAGATTTTCATTGTAGAAGAATATCTGTGACTTCAGATAATTATGCCGCTTTCGCAGAAATGCCATTGAACAAGCACACGCACACAAATGCGAATTCGGCCATCAACAACCTTAAAACATTTTTGAACAATGCATGAACTTTGTTTGGAAAAGCCATACTTGATTGCCTTAATTATTTACGTGTCCGATGGCTTGATCAATAGAGGTATTGGTTCGCTAAACACGTGCATCTGGATGAAAGGGGCATTTCAAAACGTCTCTGGCTGCACTTTCAACAAGAAACATTTCTCGCATCCAGCCCAGGAGCATTCGGGAAGTCACTGATCCCGTCATGCCTGTGAATCCGGTTCCCATCGAAATGCACAGTGCAACTATCACATTAGACAGGCAAACTCAGCTCGCTGCCTCAGATTTTTTGTAGTGATGCTTTCGCTACTAAAACGTCGCACGGCTTCGTTGTCACAGAAGTGTACAGCCACGGCTACGTCTGTGTAGAGCACGTGAACAGCCGGTTTTTGCTCTGCGAGGCGAAACCTTGGGGCCGTATCAGGTTCTGACGTGGCCAGTCTCACATCTAGGTCGTGCATGCTCCTGATACAACACTTCAGAGCCCGAAACTGCCTCAAGGTTGCAGCCCGCAGAGCGAAAATCGGCTGCCCGAGCGCTCTACAAAGACGTGGCTGTGGCTGTACATCTCACCAGGAACCTTGCTGACTGACGTCATGAACCTCTTGCTTCTTGCTTCAGGATGTGCTGGTGATAGTGGCTGGAGGCTTGAACATTAATGTACTTTGACGTTTAAAGCAGTAGTTGTTCGCGTTTTTTTTTTTTTGATGCCGAACTTGAAGTTCGCCTCTTGTCCAGCGTCACGCAGTCAACTATTTACAAAAACACCTGTTTAGATATTGTTATTACTGCATTACTGTGAATTCAAGCACAATCGTCCGTGTTCATTACATTTCATACACGGTTCCTAAATCTCCTAGCCTTATTTCGTATAACAATCTGGTATGTTGCTATCCTATTCATTGCTTCATTGCCGAAACTGTGACCTTTTCCTCATATATCAGACGAAGGTGAATGCGACTGCATTATTTCTCAACTAGGGTTTAGTGCAGTAGATTGCGAGGAACTGCTGTGTCTAGACTCATGGAATTCTCTCTTCCAAATCACGTACATGCCAGCCAGGTTTAGAGCTGTCTGCTTAGCGGTTATTGAAGTCTGCCTGTGAGCGCATAAACCTAGTTTGAGACTTCGCTACTTTTGACAATGCTTTGCTAAATTTAGAACTGTAGCTCATGCTGAGCCGGCGTTTTTCAGATGACCAAAGGTTCGAAGAAAAAATAGTCTTGATATGGCCTTGAAACAAAAAAAACTAAAGAAAAAACCTATAGCACCAGCCACTTGAACACAAACTATTCAAGAAGTCCTTTCAGGTGAGGGCATCTTCAGACACGCGCACTTATGCAGTGGTTTGTAAAGAGAGTAAGAAGTAGGGACATCATAAAAATGGGAGAAAAGCCAGAAAGCAGGGAACACAAGGTTATGTAGATTGCTCGCAGCCGGGAAAATAAAGAACAAGTTATCTTCTTTTAGAACTTTGAAAATTGCCGTATTGTGGCGGTGATTCTTACGTGCTTTACACCGCATGTCATATTTCACCGTACAGTCACACTTCTTCCTTCTCCCCGTTTTCTTCAGTTTCACAAAAGTACGATACTTCGTGAAACGATGGGTACGTTAAGGGTCATCGTCTGTGCCGCACTGTATTGTCCGTCTTCTCTGACAGAAAGAGTAAACTAGAGAAGAGATGTCGAGAAATTATTCAGCTTAATGACTAGTGTGACGTTACCGCTTTTCCGAGCCTTAAACCTGGTAGTGAAAGTTATTCACTGTTGAATATTGCACGTGGGGTAGACAGTAAGACAAAGAACATGATTAGTGGAGAGAAAGCTGGTCAAGTTTTTGGGCTGCAGTGCGCACGCCATGTTGTGGCGGAATTGTGATGAGTGCCAATAATGGCGGCATCGAGATTTCGTTACATTAATTTAACTAATAGGCGCACATTTGTCGAAAGTTGTGAAAGAAACGAGGACAACACCCAGGTGAACAAACGAGCAAGACTCTCGAAGATATGGCGAGAAAGATCACTTGATCACTTGTGTAATTTTCAGCAGAGTCACTTGCGGAAAGGGTGGCGAATCAGGTGAATGTGACGAGACGCCACATATGGTCGTACTTTGTGCGGGTACGGCAACACACGTAAGGGGCCATCATGAAAGAATGGCAAGTGATTTCACTTTCTCTTCTTATGAATGCGTAAGCTCCAAAGCTTTTATTTAGGGTACTGTACCATGAGTCCATTCGTGGTACTGCTGAACGATGTACGAATAATTCTAGATATAAAAAAATGCCCCCAACTCCATGTCGCCTAATAGCGTGGCATTCGTTCAGCTTTGGGGTTTGAGATTAATTTGAATCTTGCCAACTTTCTACGGCCTCCCGATTTGTCGATTTTATTACTTTTTTCTTTAAAAGGACACAAAAAAACCTTGTCAAGGGTTAGACTTAACGGCTTTAGGTTGATAATTATCCATTTTAAGTTGAAACTATTCATTTTTGAACGTGTTCTGATTTGGAAAAAAACTTGTGCAACAGCTTGACGAAGCTATATTTCATACTTTTTTGTGGAAGGGTTGACAAGCGGGCTAGTTGGTATATTCTCCTAATGAAATAACTGGAGCACGAACTAACGATACACAAGAGGGGAGACAAACGAGCGCAAACTGAAACTCGGTTAATTCAACGAAGATCATTTTTACGAAAGTAATACAGGTGGAACCTCCTACCATGTATTTCCCTTTCCCTTCTTTTATTTCTGCTATATACTATCTTCATTAAATAAACCAAGTATTAGTCTGTGCTCGTTTGTCTCCCTCTTGCCTCCCGTTAGCTTGCACTCCCAGTGTCTCCTAATGAATATTTTTTGTGATTATACCGAAACTTCAAGGCGCACCCCTATCAAAGGAACCAGCAAGTACTTTCGTGTCCCTTACAAATTAAAACATGTTAATTTTTGTAATGTAATATAACCTGGAATTAGCCTAAAAACAAATTCAGTAAAAGAAAGTACTTCGAAGAAAACAAAAGTTTTGAACTGCGCATGGTAATTGAAATTATTGGCCAACTCTATGCGTGTTGCTTTTTCTGTGCATGCGTGTGTGCCGACTACTGGATGCTCGAGAAGCACCTGAGGGCTTCTTTGGTTCATGTAACGGCTAGGACTTCAAACACCCGTCTCGAAAGGCCAAGGAAGTAAACCACTCACAGAAGGAACTTGTAGGAATAGAATAAATTGCGTTCTGAAAGCCAGCGAAAAAAATATATATTATCCTACTGTGCAGCTTACGTTCGAGTAAAGAGTTGCTCTTAGTCGAGACGTCAATCAAAAGGCGCCGTGACTTCATTTGGTTTCAAAGATGCCCTTAGACTGGAAGTGTAGCTAACCAACTTTAAAACTCAATTTCTGATATTTTTGGAAGACTACCTACGCAAGGAACGAAAAGGGAACGGCTTAAGGACCCGCAGAGTTGAACGTGGCTTTAAAATATATTTGCAGCTCTGAAGAAACGTGGAGTAAAAATTTTTTTTGACAAGATGAATGAAAGACAGCCTAGTGAAATTTGATGAGGCACTTCTTCAAGTTGGGCAGAAGGAAAATATATTTTGACCTTTTTGCCACAACAAAATAGAGGTACCTTATGTACTTGTGAGGGGGGTGGGGTTGCGTTAAGAAGGGTACTTTAAATTCACCAGAATATAGCATTTTTGTAGCTGCAGGAAAGAAAAACCCTGCCTCTGGCTCTGTGATCTTGCTCTCGACTTTTCCCCCAACTTTTATGCAAAAAAAATTTATTACGTCACTTCACACACTTATTTACATGATTCATATTGCAGACGCATTGCCCGTGTAGATACTGCCTTGAGCAATTTATTCCAGAATGTCTGAGAGGGTTCTAGGTTGTTTGCAGATCTTGTGTAGGGCTAGAGCCTGCAAACGCGAACAGCTGAGTTGACTCTGGAACAAATTCAGACCTCAGCAATAACGATAGTTATCTATCGTCATGTCATACTGACTAGCCCGAACCGCCACACTTCTCAGTGATAACGTTTGAATGTTCGACGCCACATGTGTAAACGCCGACGAGCGTTGCCGCGGATCAGATTACTCGCGGCTGTCGGCCACATGTATAAACACCCACGGCGACATCAGTTACAGTGCGCATTGCTTGCGGTAGTTTGAATTTCTATTTCCCGGCCATAACTTCAGCCAAACAAAGAGCTTTCTTTTGGACACACCGTCTCTGTCTTCGCCAGTGTCCTAACCACGTAACATTACCATCAATGACGTATATGTTAAGAAACTAAATTTGGGGGAAACCTATTTATCTTACCCTGCATTATAGCGATATCTCGGGTTTTACGTCCCCAGAACTATGAATTGATTTGTATAGCCGTAGTGAAGGGCTCTAGAAATTTCAGCATTTGGTGTTCCTAACATGCACTGACATAGCACAGTACACGAAACTCCACCTTTTCGCCTACACCGCAATACGACAGCCACGGCGGGGATCGAACCCATGACCTTCGGGTCAGCAGCCGGAAACTTTGCCCGCTGATCCACCGTAACGGACACTCTCCATTGACAGAAACGCATGAAGAGTGCAAAAAGCGCAAGCATGAAAAGTTAAGTGGATTATGACACTTGTGTTTTTACTGGTAGTCTGCTAAAGGAGCCCATTAAAGGAGCGGGATAGTTACGTAGGAAAAAAGTCTGCTTCTAGAAATTTAGTAGTTCCCAACAAAAACTGAGGGCGAGAAATCGGATCGTAGATTTTCTTAGTGAAAATTCGGTTGGTAAGCAGACACACGTGCAATTTCTCTCCGTCCAGTTTTATAGTATCAAATAGCAACACTGCTAATCTGAAATAACTGGAACCTGCAATATGACTACGTACAGTAACTCTGTGTGTTAAATTTTATAGATGACAGTCATAGAGATTCCACATTTACACGATCTTGCTTATTTATGTTCAGTGTTCTGCCATTTTTCAACTCGACGTGGAAAAAAAGGCTAAGTGGTTCTTTTTTTTCTTTTTTTTTCTTCATAAAGAGTAGGAGCACATGTCCGAAGCTGCCGCCTGCCGCTATGTTCTGATGGAGTCATTCCACAAACTTCAACCTAAGTAGATTTTACTGATCGCTGCTTTTTAGCTAGTTTTGATATATATCTTGCTGTACAAGACGATGTGTGAAAAAGGTAGAGCCACACAATTCAACTGAATTTAGATTATTCTTTGCGAAGCGTAGCAGCCATTTCGTGCCCCCAAAAGTACTCAAGTTACTCCCTTTCGATTTTTCTTCAGCGAAGTCATGGTTACGAGCTCCAAGTTCATACAACAGGTATTTGCCTTTCAAAAAATGTTGAGCGTTAGGCTTCTACGCACACATTCACCTACCTCAGAAGTTGAACATTGAGTAATATTTCTGTGAATTGTCCGAAATCAGTGGGCCGTCCTTCATAGGCCATGTTGCGACAAAATTGATGCGTTCTTTTAACAAATTTGCCAACCAAGTACGTAGTAACATCTAGCAGAGTAGTCATTATCAAAAAAATCTGTATCAGATATTAGACTTAATCTGCGAAGAGTTTATGAAAAGTTACACTGACGAGCAGCTTGTTAAGCTACGAGTCCAAGTAACGGGAAAAATTTTCAAGAAGCAGTATTTGCAAGAAATTATTATTCTGTAATATAAAACACGTCTTTTTAGACAATTGTGATGGTTATAAAGCAAACCGTCTTTTTCTTCTATTTTCATATTTTTGAAAAAGTTCCTAAAAGTATGCCTTGCGTGGGCACTCCTAATTCAAGTTTCACTCGTTCAAAATTTTCTTTTCGCAGGAACCTATAAAAACCTTTAGCCTGTGCAATGAAGTAAAATAAATGAGATCTGACGAATACTGTAAAAATTGTAATCAAATAACCATGTATGCACTAAACTGGGGACCCTTTCGTATAACAAGCAGCCGTGTTAATTATTGTAGCATTGTTTCGCTCCACGAGGTTCATTGCACACCTATTAATGCTATACAAAGTTCACTCATTTTTAATAAAAAGTGTTTATGAGCAAAATAGCTACGACGGTTTGCGTACGGAAAATTACCGGAAATACAAGTTTCGAGAAAATCAACAAAAAAGATTTGAAACAAGTGCAATGTTTACAGAGTATACTTACGCGGGCGAAAATTCTCGATATTTGAAGCCGGTTCTATCATGCATCTTTCTACGGGGTGGCATTTCACTAGCGGCAACTTATTATTTTTTGTCGAGTCTGTTTTGCAGCATTAGTGGCGTGACGGGGAACATTGGCGCTACGGCGCTGATCGTTTGTGAAGCCCACTGCACCAGTGTTGGGACCAGGCTTGATCTCGATTTGCAGGAAGATATCAGATATCTTCTGTTGCCATTACTGAGCTAGCACACATCGTCTAACAAAGCAAATTTTGTGGTTTTCATGCCCACATACGTGTCCTTGAGCATGAGCAACAGACTTGCCACTTCAGCGTTCACTCAGTGAGAAGTCTGTTACTTTTATGATTAAAACTTATGTGTTAACAATGCTGTTGGAGCATTATGACGTGTTCGCCCTTGATATGGTCGCTAAATAGCCAACCTAACACTATCAAACGTATCTTACGATGCGCACAAAACTGCCACTTTCAGTTTCGGTTTTGTAGGTGATGGGTGGTCTAACATTTTCGCTTGTATCTCTTAAAAAAAACTGCGTAGATGGAAGCTTGATGCAGCATAATGGCGGACAAATAATTGGATTTCTAACAAAAAACAAAAACTGAAAATTTTAAGGAAAAAGTTTGATTTTTTTCACATGGCCTCATATCTTGAAAATTGATCTACAGCCAATTTTGTAATGAAGGGTTTAATTTAGGTGCAGTGTGATTACCGCAGAATTATCTCTGTGAACGTTTCTTTGCTATAGCCTATGTCGTACATCCGACATGTCCATATATCTAAGAGTGTCCTCAACATCCATCTGAGTACGAACTGCCACTAGCTTCCAAAACGCTGGTTAGGATACACAGATGCTTGTTGTATTGGTGCTAATTACCTGTAAAATATCGAAGCCGAGACAGAAAAAGAAGAAGAAAGAAACAGGTTGGCGAGGTATGCGAGCTGACAAAATGCCTACAGCGGTGGTGACAAACAGCGCAATAATCTGTCGCCGCGTGTCAGCCGCATGATACTAAACGGGCTGCAAGATAAAATAGCGGTGACAGGGAGCAATAACGGTGGCTGAAGACTCTCCGACAGCGTAAGACTAGCTAGGTAAAAGTGGTCGGACAGATTGGACGCCCGAAGGAACCGGTACCCGTCATGAGAAAGTGAAGTATTAGAAGCACTAACTGAATTGCTCTAACGAGAGAACAAAGGCAGTGAAGTAGGCAAGAAAAAAAAGGAGACAAGAAAACGCCTTTCCCACCTCCAAGATGTCACTCCGTCATTGCCTCTTCCTAACCACTCTTTCACTCCATCTCTTCCCGCATTTTTTGTGGTACACTGAAAAGCGACGATGGACCATGGGCTAACGCAAAGCCTTAGAAGTCTGGGCCTTTATTGCTGCGTGGGCCCCTTGGGAGAGCGTTGGCAAGAGTGTGCAGTATACGAGATGAATGAATGCGCTGTCTCGACGTGACGTAAGTATACGTGAGCGACGTGTACATCGTCTCCCACAGCACGATGTTAGAGAGGAACCGCCTATCAGCAGCCGAGAACTATCACCTTGCCAGAACGCTCGCTCCCAGCGCCCAACGACTGAAGGCGAGCAGATCGACGGCCATACAAGGACCAGCGCACGCCCACCCAATCTTTCCGGCGAGAGCTAGGCTGAAATCTAGTCAAAGATAAAGCGAACACCCGCCATAGAGATCCGTCTACGAGGCTATCGCAGTCCATGCGTATACAGCATGCCGAGCACCGAGCGCTATCAGTGAACCTAAACCATTTGTATTGCAATTAGGAAATATGAACTAGGTTACCTCTACTACAATGCTTGAATTGCAGGCACGAAATGCAAGGATAACTGCAACGAACAGTTCCATGTAAAATAGACTGAGTAGCATATATGCGCTGCGGTTCACCGTTATTCAAATGGTCTTAAAATAAGGGAAATTAAGATATTGGTAAGACTTATCCTTCTTAGCTTTAAACGTATTTTTTTTGTGAATCACTCTGTCGAAGACTTTACTAAAATTCGAAAACACAGGGTGAATTTGACATGTTATATACAAAGCTTTAGCGGAAAAATCTTTTACTACAGGCTAATTGTGTGACTAGTTGAACAGCCTTTTCTAAAGCGATGTTGACAGGTGGTTAGTACCAAGTTTTCTTCAAAGAACTCAATGATTGCGAGTAGCGATTGTGTGCTCAAAAGGTTTGCAGCATGATGAAGTCCGTGACATGAGGCGTAAATTCTGCAGTAACGATCGATCACCTTTCTTAAAAGACTGGGACAACTTGAGCCACCCTCCAATCACTAGGCACTTTTAGTCTTAAAGATTAGTTTGAATAACACAGCCAAGAATTTACCGACAGTTTGGGCATATCGCCTAAGGAGCATATTTGAGCTGTTGTTAGGGGTAGGAGTTGTTTTGCTTATTAAATTAAGCAGCATACACTCAATGGACCTTGGAAAGTATGAATTTCTCCTCATGGGCCGCAAAGCTTGTGAAAGAACTGTGCGAAACCGTGCTGTGTAGTCTCGAGCTGACTATTCATGCTTCCCTTTCTTACTCCTTTTCTATCTCTTTCCTTTCTATTATTCTCCTTTTCCCCCACCCCAAGTGTAGGGTAGCCAACCGAGCCAAGCTTGGTTAACCTCCCTGCCTTTCCTCTCTATTTATATCTCACTCTCTCCCCTCATGGGGTTGAAACAACGCTGAGTTTGAAGATATTCCTTATCATAATTCTGCACTTGAATTAATAGACATGCTATGAAAGTGATCGTAGAAGTGTTGTGTGGTGCTATTTTATTGGTAATAACAGTTACATTAATTTATGTTTCTGTGACACACTTCCTGGTTTTGCAGAGGCATTCCCAAAACTTATTCGGTGCGTTTTTTTTTATAAAGTTGAGTAGTGTTGCAGTGAAGTATGTCTTTTGAATCAACTACATTGCATGCTTTTCTGGTAATTTACTGAAATACCCGTACGCACGTCCTTCTTTATTTATTTGATATTGCGCTTTAATTTAATTAAACCAAACGTCCCCTAAGGCGGGCTTTTATTGTTGCTTTTTTCAGATTCAGAAGGTATTAATAGGTCTATGCTATGTTTGCACAATGTGGTAAGGGCTGTTCGTATACTGTACATGCATCACCGCCACTATCAGCAAAGCCTGTAAAACAGGTTTCCATGTAGTCGACAGCTCATCATGTAGTCAACGACATGTCATCAGCTTTCAAACAATATTTTGTAGATATGGTTCTTGCGAACAGCAGTCTGAACAACGGGCACATGGACCGCTACAAGGAAATGATCTGACAAAAAATCGTCAATATACACATTATGCTCTGAAAGGCATGGTTTAAAAATACATCCAATACACAACAGGACAACCCTTGCACACGTGTAGGCTCACTAACTACTTGTATAAAAATATGTGTCAGCATACGTTGAACATGTTAGCGCATTCATCATTGTTAATGTTTCTTGAAGGAGCGCCCAATAACTGGAGGCAAGTTCAGCTCGTTGATCAATAATATGTTCATATTTTGGTAAGAAGACATGTGCTCTTGAAGTTTGATTAGGCAAAGTGGTAGCATCAGGTGGCCTGTAACATGAGTACACACTAAAAAATTTCCCCAGCACGATAAATTCAGACGAACACTCAAGGTCGGGAGCATCGCTGATAAGCGTTGCTTCCATACAATTTTTAACTAGAATGGCTACGCCCCCGTCTTTGTCCATTCTATTGTTACGAGACAACTTGTAATGGGGCGTAATAATTAGTTCATTCGTTATATCACTGTACACATAAGTTTCTGTTATGATTGGAATGTGAGGGTTGGGCTGTAACAATTGAATTCTAAGGCTCGTATTCACAAACGCTCCTCGACTCAAACTCGACCTCAAGGGATCTTTGAGGCTTCTCGCGTTACAGCAATCACAATGCGAAAGAGTTCTCAAGGATCCCTTGAGGTCGAGTTTGAGTCGAGGAGTGTTAGTGAATATGGGCCTTAAGCATATCTATCCTGGTTGACTACGCTACTAGTGTAAAATTGACATTAATAAAGTGTTTTTCTTTGCCGGAAACTAAATTTCCATACGATGAACGGCTAATTTCTAATTATGGAAGCTTTCAAACATTGATTTGGCAATCAGAGAGGCTATTGTCCACCTTCGCGTGAGCGCGTTTTGGTAGATTATTGGGCAGCGTTGGTTTTCTTTAACTGGAACACTATCATTTTGGTGCTCGTTTCAAACATACATCACTTCATTTCTATACAATTTGTCAAAAGCCAGAGAAAACTTTTTCCTTTCTCGTGTTTTTTTTTCGTAATTGCCCACAGCTTCCGCCTAACTTCACTAGCTTTCAGAGAATAGTTTTCGCTTATTGATATAAAAGTATTCTTCAATTCGCGGCACTGTACAAAAATTGGTGTTTTATCTCTTCTTTCAAGCAGTCTCAGAATGAATGATTCTTTCTTATTTAGAGACGAACAACCTAATCAGCGAATTCGTTCAAAAGCGATGGGTGTCAGCCCGAAAAAATTATGAAAGATACCCTTGTTAAACGCTGTCTCCAGGGGCCTACCGTTATCGCCCTCTGGTTCTGGTAGCCCAAAAATGACCAAGTTAGACCTTCTACCAGGGTTTTCTAGTTCATCTACTTTCATTTCTAACGTCAGAACAACTTGGTTCATATGCGGAAGCTGGCCCTGACACGAAGTCACCTTTTCGACAAGGTTTGTAAAAGCGTCTTCAATGTTTTATCAGGTTATTTTTCTTTTATATCTTTAATATAAGGCACAATTTTCTTAAACTGCTGTAATATGTTTTCTGTGTCGGAACTGGAGTTCGCTTCAATGTTTCCTGAGCAGTTTCCTGAGGCAGACAACAGCAAGATCAAGCAAGAAACACAGCCAAGGACACGGCAGCACAGCAGTTGGTAACAGTTGCCGTAATATTCTCTCACCTGCAACTTAAGAAGCAGAGGATTATCCGTGGAGAGCATTCTTTTGGTGCCGCCACGCCCAGAGGTTGCGTGGTTGAAAGGATGGCCCTTTGTACTGGTTCCGCATGATGTCTCTTCGTGCGATGCCTGCGTGCTCTCTTCTGCGCTTGTTTACGTTGAAGGAAGTGGTTGTATGAGGGGCGGCATTAAACGCTGATCTCCAGCGTCATGACGGTTGAAATCGCGGAGCTTATGAGCCATCACCGCGACAACAGCATGCTCTAGGCAATACGAAGTATGCAGGATGCCGAAGAACTGCACAGAAAAAAGCAGAAAATTGTCCGCGGACCTCATTCTTTCGGTGCCGCTACGGCCAGTGATTGAAATCAAGATGTAATATAGATTGCAACCAAAGTGTAATGACTTGCAGTGACGAAGCTAGACTTCTAGGTTTGAGCGCTAATAATAGAAACCGGCGGAGTTGGTGTTGGGACATTAACATCATCCTTTATCACCCTTATCTTTCTATTCAGAAGTGCAGTGTGACATGCGTACATGTATTTCACACAGGCTTTGCCACGCAGGGAAATGCCAGCGCTGAACGGAAAACGCAGCACAGTCAAAGCGAAATTCGGTGGAGCGCTTTTCTAAGCCCCCTTCAAATTTTGCCGGGGCAACTACCACAAATACCACCACGCCATAAATTCCCATATTTTTACGAAATACAAAAATTACCATTTATCTTTTATTCATCATGCTGCGGACAAGCGAACTAACTGGACTACGCGTCTCCTGTACACATTGTGCACATAAGACGTGTAGTGGGAGTATGTCGCTTAATCGTTATGTGCGCTTTGTTGATGGCACGTTACGATTATTATAGTTTACGGCTGAAGTCTTCGTAGTGCGTGAGTAGCTTTAAACCACCCACTCGATACGCTGTTCGGTTTGTGAGGCGCCTTGTGTGTTCCCTTTCCAGAAACCTATGTTCTTTCTTTTAACACGTTAGGCCTCCCCGACATGACATCTTCTGGCCAAGGAGTTTAACGCAACAGCATAGCGCAGTGGTAAAATACATGACTGTCACACAGATGACCCGTGTTAAAACCATATACATGATTCTAAATTTTCTGTTTTTCGTTTTATTTTGTATGATAGTAGGTTCACATATGAGTGGTGATGGTGGTAGAAACCTACGTCACGAAAATGCGCTGTTGTAATCCCAACACATCTTTCGTTATAGCAAAACTTTGCTGATTGATGGTAAAGACATTCGGCCTGGAGTGTTGCGGAATGCAATAATTAACAGCTGACTGCCACATCTAATCAAGCCTGGCGCTCTAGCCTAAGATTAAAAAAGACGTAGAATTATGATCAATTATCAGATTCAATAACACAAGAAATTGTGCATAGAATACTTTCCAAGTTGAAGCATATTTTTCAAAGCATGATAAGACCAACAATATTGGTTCCAGGGCAAACTTGAAGCAGTACTTAAAACATTATTAAAAGTTTCCTAAACAACTGTTAATTCAAAAAATATAAAAACAGGGCTTGCGTTATCACAACGGTAACTATGCTATTTTACGAAGCTACAGAAGCGTACATTTTTTTGCATTTTTGGCTAATTTGTGGGCCTGAATGTAGGTGAACTTGAAATCCAACTGTAGAAAGTAGAAGAAGAGATTTATTTCTAAAAGCGAACTATTTAATTAGGGTGATGCAAACACTCAATCGTTGTCTTTATGTGTAGAATAAAAAAATTTAACAATTGCCTCCGAAACTACTTCCTACAGGGGAAATGAGGCGCGAACACTGCATTTACGACTGACCTAGTTGTACAATGAGGTCCACGTGATAGTATCACCTGTGCTGCAGTGCAAATAAACAGTACGAGTAGAAGCGTCAATGCGACATTTATGGTTTATCGTAGGTTTTAGAAGTGAACCACCTTATGGCAATGTAATGGAAGAGGGGAGTAACCCCTGTCCCTTCCCAGCCTTCGTCGATGATTATGGTGGTGAAAAAAATATTTTTTGGGGGGAAGGAGGGAGTCAGAACCTCTTTGAAGCGCTTATTTTCCACTCTGTACTCCCTAGTGAAACAAAATTTTGGTAGACGGGGGTGGGGAGGGGCACGGACTCGGTTTGAAGACCCCTGGCTGCGCAAGTGGTATCTGGGAACCGGAGTGTGACATGCAATACGCACACTCATGTGCCGTCCTACCTAGCCCTGGAACACCACCGCTGTGGGGAGTTTTCGCAAACGTGGACATCCGGGAACTGTCCTTTGGATCGTTTAGTTATAAATGAGTAAATTTAAGCACGCCTATCTTTTCACTGCACCACTAGCCCGCTTGCGTAGGGCCTGTGCCAATGAATGCAGCTAAGCGCGCTAGACACTGTTGTCTTGGTTAGGACAAACACACACCTACAAACACACACACAAACACAAACGCGCGAGCGCGCTTACCAAACATGAAGGCACGAAGAAAATATCGAGAGAACAGACTGATGACCGCATGCCACCTAAAGTAGCACAGCACTTGCCTGCTCCCTCGGGTAGGGGAAACAGTGGAAAAAGGAAAAAATACTGTAAGAAATTTATGACTTAACATACCAAATAAGAAGAAATTTAAAGCAACGCCTGGCGTGCACTCGATGAATACTCCCCTTCACACCCTTGAACTACGACAAAAGAAAGGTGTTGAAGGAAGAAACAGTAACGACTTACTTTTCGCGTGTTGTTAACACCGAAGATGTGCACTGGAGTCTCGAAATTGACTCGTGATGAAGAATAACGACTACAAACGGTGCCCTCTCGCAGCGTGTTTCCCAAGCCCAAATTGATGTTTTTATCGATGTGCTTTTTGGCGTTCGCGGGGCGGCGTTTTGTGCGCCGTATAACGCAGGGTTTCACCGTTACCGCGTAAGTTTTCATTTGGCGCTGCGTCGTTGGCACTGCCGACGCGCATGAATAGCGCTTACTCCCAAGGCGATACACTCTCGCCCCCTAAGCAGTAGCGCCGCAAAAGTTGCGTACAGCGATTGTACTAGCAGCTGCGTCTCCAAGCGACATCCTAATCCATGTTGGAAATTTTTTGAAAGGCGTAAGTTAAAGTTTTGTGCCAGTGTTACACGCCTGCTATTGGTCTCTTGATAAATGGAAAAAAAAGAGATGTGTTAATGTAACGCAGGAAGAATGCCTGCTTATACTTGTTTCTAAACGTCATTAGCCGTTTTTTTTTAAAATCTCGATATTATTTAGGAGCCCACGATATTGTGAAAACCTCCCTTTCTGCACCCTATTTTCTTTACGCGATTTCTGGCCGGATATTATTTGTAGAACAGTTTGACGTATTCAAAACGAGGGCCATCAATCGGTGAAATAAACTGAGCATTGCGATCGACGCAATTTGTAACACAAATCTATCCAAGAAACATTTTCATGCTTTTTATAAAGAGAGACTTGCGTTCCATTTATTGATTAATATGAGGCCTTAATGATACAAAAATATACTATAGTGCTTTTTTTATTTCCACGAGCACTTGCTGCAAATGAACGCTTGTCAAGCGTGTAGAACTGATTTGTCCTAAAGAGAACATAAGAATGGTGTTTTCGCGTGAATGACAGAGAAATGACATAGAAGATTATTTGATAAAGCTAATTATAAAACAGGTTTAGCACTGACTTCATTAGCTGCAATATATTTACCAGCATTAGGCAACTGCTGAATATATACACTGTTAAAAACGCCCCACGCAAATAAAAAAGAAAAACCCGGAGACACGCTGAATTGAAACAGTTAGAGAAAAATTTCTTCTATGAGGAGCGGGGAGGTTCCTAAGGTGAAATATTGCTTATTAGTGTGCTGACAATATATTTGCATTATTAGCTTGAGTTTTGTAAAGTAAAAATATTATTACGATAGCGGTATAAACTCAAGCTTACATGAGTTTGTGGTGGCGGTTAGTTTTTCGAGCGAGCTTGTGCTATCTATTGACTCCGGCAACAGCTCCACCTTAGCGGCTATTTCAATGAAACAGTGGCACTGCATCTCATCCATTTTAGCGGCGGTGGCTACATTTGTGTGCGCGACTTGTTGAGACAAGCTAGTTTTGTCAACTTTTAGTAAGAAGAGAGCAAAGTGCACTGCTCGTTGGATAAGCTGAACTTTCACCGTTGTCAATATATCTAGACTTAATCTCAGTTTACTGCGTATAGTTGTAGATAATGATTTTGGTAAAGGAACAACGAGGTTCGCCAGGTCGTTTGACGTGCCATCTTTCGAGAGCAATGTCAAAGGTATGTATTTTCTTTTCTCGAAATAAAAATGCCCGAAAGATAATTGCGCACAAATGCGGGGTCTACTATTTATTCTTATTATACCGAAATGGAGCTTGCCTGACTACAAATCAATGAAGTATTTAAGTGAATACTAATTGCAATAAGTAACATTAACTCTTTAACTCACACCAAATGATAAAATTGTTTCATATTTTGTATTCGAATTTATTATTAAGTGTCTTGGTATTAAGCTATGTGAATTTGATACGTTCGTAGAGAGTGCACTATGATATGCGGCTGAAAGGATTTTTCAATAGCCTACACTTTAAGGAAGCGTAGCTTATCTTAAGCGATTCTGTCCCAAAATGCCTTGTTATTATTATCAACTCGATCGCAAATTTCCTTCAAGATGTGCAAACAAAAAAGAAATAAAGGTGCCTAAACAAATAGTGCTGCATTTCCTGTCATGTCTGAGCAAGCGTACACAAGACAAGAGTTACACAATGTCGAGCAGTATAGGGAAAAAAAACACACAGCTCAGAATTGTGATCAAACCATACAACAAAAACACAAACTTGTAGCACTGGAAAATTTCTACTAATTAGCAGAGCAGAGCCGTTATCGATCAGCAAGATGTCTGCACTTTATTTTCCCACCGAGAAGGTTCTTGCCGCTTAATCTTCGTGAAAGGTGCTCCATTACGAAGCTTTTCTGTCTCTTGAGAGTTCCTTTGCTCGCTTGTGTGTCGTGAGTGCTACGGGGAATAGGCGACTGCCTTCCTGTCTTCGCGTCTGAATGCAACAGATCCGTGGGCGAAAGGATCGGACCCAAATAGTTACGCGCAGTAGGTATAATGATGCAGTAACGGTGTGGACGATTTGTAAATATAGGAGTAGATGACTTCTGGGTTTGTTCGCTCTCTCATAAAAACTAGGAGTAAACGAGAAAAAGTTTTTTTCTCGCACTTTTGTCATAAGAAGCTGTTATGACCCCTTGAGTTTCTGCTTAGCAGCAATGACTACTTTATTCCTCTTAGGTAATACTCTTCGGTCAGTAATCCTAGGGCAGCTTTTTGGACACATCGAATCTCTATACCTCCAAAACTACCGAGAGTTTATTGCTGTTTTATATATAATGTGAAGCATCGTGCAAAGGTGTCGTCACTGTGAACGTGGTTCTATTTTACATATATAATTCTTAGCCTCCAACTGTATAGGCACATTTACATTTAGGGCGATTTATTCAAGCCATGTATAGTCTGTCTCACTCTAAGACATGGCATGCCTATGGTGTATGTTGCCAAGAAACCAACCACTCTAAACTAACTCACCCAGATTTGCATGCTTCCACGTGCCTAAGGTGATTTCGAAAGCGACGGCTCACTGTAATGCTTAAGGGGCGTTGAGGACCACTGCCTAAGGTTGTTTTGAATGTCAAACAAATAAAAGGCAGTTGTTGAAGGTTTTTTTTTATTTAACCGTTTACACAGTTCCAAACACTGCACCGAAGAACATCACACAACAGGCTGAACTTCTCGCAACCGTTTTGGAGCCTTGCATTGGACGCACTGCTAAAACAAGAAACGCCAGTCTGAGCCTGGCACTCACGCTTGCCTTTCGAGCGCATTTACAAGTCCTGACAGGTGTCCCGAAGAAATATAAATACCAGAAATGCTTGAACATGATTGAGCTGAGAGCAGGGCAACTCCTGAGAAACCAGCAGTGCAGCCTAGGAGGACCTGCCAAGCTTTTCCAGAATCTGGGTATCACGGAAGCAAGAATAACATGCTGAACGGCAAGGAAGAATGAGAGGAGGTGGCGCCACGGGCCGAGTGTAGAGGAAGAATGATCACTGCCTTACAGCGTGTGCCGCCTGTGAAGGCTACATTTCATGTAGCCTTCACAGTTGGCATGCAACCCTTGTGCCTCTATGTCGTACATCACTTACTGCAATACATTTGTACTTCTGTGTGTGTTTGTGCGTGCGGGTGTGCGTGTTTGTGTGTGTGTATGTGCTACTTTTTTCTTTCCTTTTTGTATTATATCTCTCCATCTTTTTTCCAGGCCCTATTTTCCAATTGCTTCGCAGGGTAGTGAACTCGTTTCTAGTATCAGGTCCTTCATTTTGATCTCTCTGCCTTCATCCGTATTCACATTACAATCCGCAAGCTAAGAAATGGGATATGAATATGCATTTAATCTTCAATTCATCGAAACCAGACATTTCCGACTACTTTACCTGTCGAATAAGCTGTAAGGCAACCTACATCAAATAAGGAAACTGCCCCTGAATGCATCCACATGAAGGTGTTTGACGTTGACAAGTGAACCTTATCCGTGGAAACAAGCACCATTGAGCAGTAAGCAAAGGTATGCAGCACACACAATCCCAATATGCTCTTTGATCTCCGAAACGTCAATCCGCAGTTTCGCAATGCAGGCACTAATAATGTAGATTGTCTGTTGCGCGTCACGCTTAACGTGTCTTGTATATGAACGCGAAATTAGCGTCCCGTAAGTAAAAAAAAAAAAGCTGAATCTGCGAGAACAATACATTAGCCCTCTGTGTAAAAGGGGATTCATTACCGCTCGTTTTCTTTATTTTGCATGACGGCGTCTTAGAATTATTTCTTTGTTTTGTATTGATCTCATTCGGTAATCGATGCCCTCTAGGAAACATTAACTAACCTTGTCAAGAATAAAAAAAGTCATATACATGTTTCACAATAAAAAAAAAGATCGTAAGGATGATTCTTAACTCAGCAATACGAAAGTCATGCCACCACGGTAGACCAGAAAGTTTCATCAGACCACTCGACTAAGGTAAGCTATCACCTAAAGTAGCCTCGTCAAACCCCTCGTCGAAGGACTGCTGAAGAAAGCGGCAGCCCTGTTCGTATCTTTTCTTTCGGCTGTTGTTATGCGTACTACACTTTACGCATGGCGAATGTGCATACCAACTCACTGAAAATGCCATTTTATTACAAAGTATAGAAGAAAATTTCCGCCCGGAAAAACAGTAAACAAAATAACAAAATCTGCAGATCCCACGTACCTGAAAATGGACATCATGTGAAGCGTGTGGAGGGAAGGTGACCAAGTTGCAATTTTTATTTATCGAGTGACACGTCATGAAATGACTCTAAATATAGGTACAAATGTTGCAAGCACAGACATCTGTTGAACAGTTGCAGATGTGTATATAACCAGTTCTCTTGTACTTGCGCAACTATGTCAACTGAAACATGAGTATAAGCAACGGTTATGTCCCGCATACCAGCGGCACATAACCACCCGTGGGTATGTGCCACTGTCTGGCGGGAAGTATTTAACGACGTACGTGACGGGATCGTGGCATTATTCATACCTTGATCAGCACGTCATATTTGCCCAATCATCTTATTCTCCCATGCAAATTTTGGTTCACGCCAAGTTAAGGGGGTGACCAAGAGAGCACCAAAACGCAAGCGGACAGTTGGACGGACGGACGGACAGACAGACAGACAGACAGACAGACAGACAGACAGACAGACAGACAGACAGACAGACAGGCAGACAGACAGACAGACAGACAGATAGACAGACAGACAGATAGATAGATAGATAGATAGATAGATAGATAGATAGATAGATAGATAGATAGATAGATAGATAGACAGACAGACAGACAGGTAGATAGATAGATAGATAGATAGATAGATAGATAGATAGATAGATAGATAGATAGATAGATAGATAGATAGATAGATAGATAGATAGATAGATAGATAGATAGATAGACTCATGGTCGCCGAAGTTCGCTAAAATGCTTCGCATTTAAAAGCTGTACCAATTTAGAAACAATTAAACGAGCCCCGCTTCGTGGACGCCACTGAAACAGTGATACCGGGGGCGTTCCCTTCGTCATATACATGTTTCACAACTCTTCTAGATATGTTGCGTCACGGACTGCTCTTTGGTCAACAGCCGTCAGTAAGCTTTGAGGTATTTCTCTGTGTTTGAATACATTTTGACCATACTACTTTTATACACTGGTTTACAAGGAAACCTTCGCTGAATATGTTTATATATGCTGTATCACTGCTTTTTAATTAAAAATAAAACACTCTTTTTAAAATTTTGAGGTGGTAGTAAACCACCACTGCTTATAACAATTGAGTGTAACGTGACAGTGGTATGACTATGGGAACTCGCACGCCATTCGTTGGGCAAATTGTTGCCTACTTGCTTTTTTATAGTGAAAGTTCTGCTTAGTGGGATTCAACCAATTTCTGTGGCACAATTGCGCCTACGATTGTCATAGATTTCTAATAAACCACGGAGTTTCCTGTAGCACATACGCATTTTTTGAGATAACTGTTGACTTCATTCTTCATGGACCCGTTCTGTGTAGTAGAATTTGCACGATGTCTGTGGCGAATACCCGGTTATGATGCCCACAAGCGTTAACGCGGATCCCGAACACGAAAGGCCCGACCGAAAACAACTTTGCTTTTATAATAAGGCCGTTATACCATTTTACATGACGTGACCCACAAACTGAAGAAAATAGCCGGAAAAGAAGGTATCTGAATTGTATGCTATGCTGCAAACAAGTTTTTATTCAGTGAAAGCGCAAGTAAATGATAACACTGAAAAGATTTATTACAGCAAAAAACACAAAGAAAATCAAAGCGTGTTTCAAAGCAGATTCATCTACGACACTCCACTATCATGCGGCCAGACAAACGGGTCAGACGCGGGAATGACTAAAGATTTTAAACGAACATCATAATTTAGGTGGACGTCGAGTTGAAGAGTTTCAGGCAATCAAAACTTCTAGAGCCCTCCACTACGGCATTTCTTATAGTGATGTCGTAGTTTTTGGACATTCAAGCCTATGTTATATAAATATTTTAACAAGAAGTAGCAACATTCTGACGCGTGAACTCAAACAATAGAACATTTCTCGGCGATCGCAGAATGACTTTCTACACGTCAGTATTTACTCACATTTGAGAATTGTCTTCAAGAAGGAAACATTTCGCACACTTTCTTACACAATGTTCTCGTAATTACGTGTATATATAACGTCGATGGCATCGTATAATCCAGGTGTTGCAGTTTATAGTGTGTTAAAATAAAGGATGTATAATTCAACCGGCGCCCCGCCGCGGTGGTCTAGTGGCTAAAGTACTCGGCTGCTAACCCGCAGGTCGCGGGTTCAAATCCCGGCTGCGGCGGCTGCATTTCCGATGGAGGCGGAAATGTTGTAGGCCCGTGTGCTCAGATTTGGGTGCACGTTAAAGAACCCCAGGTGGTCGAAATTTCCGGAGCCCTCCACTACGGCGTCTCTCATAATCATATAGTGGTTTTGGGACGTTAAACCCCACATATCAATCAATCAATCAACCGGCGCAGGATTATCTATTGGCCGTCGACACCATCTATTACTCCTATCTCTGATCTGCATCACTGACCTTGAGGTATCACGTTTAAAGCTCATATTTCACTGAGCTACGGCATGGTGGTTGGTGTGATATACACTGTTGACATCACCATTCATTATATCAATCTTCCGGTGTTAATCAAAAAAGCGAGTGATCCCACCAACAACATCCAAGTATCAGCCTTGGGTAAGTCGCTTACGTCAAGATTATCTTCAGAGGCGTTACTTGGCCATTCTACGTGTAGGTGCTTCGACACATCATAAAGGTGCTTCGTCACGTACGTGGTCAGAATGTGCTTTGTCACGTGGGTAAATAAATAAACTCAACTCAAGGTAAGACACTTTGGAAACGTTGTTCCTCAGTTTGCACCGAAACCAGTACAGTGCCACAAGTGTCAAAAAGGGGTCATGCGAGCGGAGTTTCCAAGAACGTGGTAGCTGGCCCTCGATGTGTAGACACCCACAATGCGGGATTCTGCGCAGAAGCTCCTCTGAAGTGTCCCAACTGCTACAGATTGCATGAATCATCAAGTAATTGTCCATCATTAACAAAGTATCATGATCATCATCAGGCTGACTACATCCACTGCAGGAAAAAGGCCTCAACAATGATCCGCCAGTCAACACAGTCCTGTGCTTGCTGCTGCCAATTTGTACCGCGAACTACCCAATCTAACCTGCCCACCTAACTTTCCGTCTCCACCTAACCCGCTTGCCTTCTCTGGGAATGCAGTCAGTTACCCTTAATGACCAGTGGTTATCCTGCCTACGTGCTACGTGCCCAGCCCATGTCCATTTCTTCTTCTTCATTTGAACTATGTTATCCTTAACCCCGGTTTGTTCCCTGACCCACTCTGCTCTCTTCTCGTCTTTTAAGGTTACACCTATCATTCTCCTTTTCATTGCTCGCTCCATTCATCCTCAATTTAAGTTGAACCCTTTTTGTAAACCTCCATGTTTCTGCTCCCTAGGTAAGTACCGGAAAGTTGCAGCTGTTTTATACGATACTCTTGAGGGATATTGGCAATCTACCAGTCATGATTTGATAGTGCTTGTCGAATGTACGCCAACCCATTCTTATTCTTCTAGTTACTTCAGTCTCGTGGTTCGCCTCTGCGGTTATTACCTGCCTTAAGTAGACATAGTCTTTTACAACTTCAAGTGCACTATTACTTATCTCGAAGCGCTGCTCCTTTCCGAGATTGTTGTACGTTACTTTCGTTTTCTGCAGATTAATTCTAAGACCCACCTTCCTGCTCTCCTTGTCTAACTCCGTAATCATGAGTTGCAATTCGTTCCCTGAGTTACTCAGTAATGCAATGTCATCGGCGAAGCGCAGGTTACTAAGGTATTCTCCATTAACACTTATCCCTAACTGTTCCCATTCTAGGCTTCCGAAAACTTCCTGTAAGCACGCGGTAAATAGCATTGTGGAGATTGTGTCCCCCTGCCTTACACCCTTCTTGATTGGTATTCTGTTGCTTTCTTTATGAAGAACTATGATGGCAGTTGATCCCCTGTAGATTTCTTCTAGAATGTTTATATATACATCATCTACGCCCTGATTCCGCAATGTCTGCATGACGGCTCATGTTTCTACTGAATCAAATGCTTTCTCGTAACCTATGAGTCCTATGTATAGTGGTTGGCTGTATTATGAGCATTTCTCTATTACCTGATTGATAGTTTGAATGTGATCGATTGCCGTGTAGCCTGTTCACAATTCTGATCGTTGCTTTGGTTCACTGAATTCTATTGTTGTCTTAATTCTGTTAGCAATTACATTTGTAAATAGCTTGTATACGACAAAGAGTAAGCTGATCGTCCTGTAATTCTTCAAATCCTTGTCATCGCCTTTCTTATGTATTAAAATGATGTTAGCATTCTTCCAAGATTCTGGTACCCTCCCCGTCAGGAGACACTTCGTAAACATGGTTTATAGGTTTTTTAGCACAATCTGTCCTCCATATTTCAGCAGATATAATGTTACCCGATCCTCACCAGCAGCTTTGCTTCTTTGCATTCCCTTCAAGGCTTTTCTGACTTTTTTTGTCATTACTGGTGGGAAACCATCTGGGTTACTGCAAGTTCTTACATTATGGGCGTTGTTTTTCCAGCTACTGTACATATCTCAGTAAAATTCCTCTTTTATTTTAACTATCTTATCCATGTTGGTAGTTACTTCGCCTTCCTTGTCCCTTAATAGATACATCTGTTTTTTGCCTATCGCAAGTTTTCTCTTCACCGCTTTGGCACTTCCTTCATTCTTTAGAACGTGTTCAATTGTTCCATTCTCTCCATGTTATATCTTCTTATGTCAGATATGTTACGCTTAATAATCATCTTCGAAAGCTCCGACAGTTAATTTTTTTCTGTTGTGCTTGCGCCTTCATTGCTTTGACGTTTCTTAATTAGACTTTTTGTATTTTGGGACAGCTCACCAGTGTCATGTCTAACCACAGCACCTCCAAGTTCAACTGCGCACTGCGTAATGATACTCGTCAGATTATCGTTCACTGCGTCCACGTTAAGGCTAGTTTCCCCGATAAAAGCCGAGTATCTGTTCTGAAGTGAGCCTGAATTCCTGTGCTTTACCTCTCAGTGCTAGCTCATTAACTGGTTTCTTGCGTATCAGTTCATGTGGTTCCTTTTTCATGTCTAGGTGAATTCCAGACCTTACCACTCTATAGTCACTTCATCGTACCTTGCCAAGCACTTCCATATCTTGCACGATGCCTGTGTGCACTCAGTGTGAAGCCTATTTCGTTTACTTTCACAATTAGGGCTTCTCCATGTCCAATTACGGCTCTCTGGTTTTTGGTAGAAGGTACTCAAGATTCATAAGTTATTGCGTTTTAAATATTTTACTAATAACTACCATCTTTCATTTTAGTACAGATGCCATGATCTCCTGGTGCCTGGTCTATAGCCTGCGTCTTCCCTACTTTGGCATTGAGATTGTGGTTATAAGAGGGAAAAGAAGAAAAAGTGAGCCCCGTAACTGTCTGCATCAGCGTGCGACACCTTAACAGTAGCTCACAAGGGATGGGGGTGAGAAGGGATTAAAAGGATAAGAATAAAGGTATATTTATATATATATATATATATATATATATATATATATATATATATAGAGAGAGAGAGAGAGAGAGAGAGAGAGAGAGAGATGCGGTAGGACAGCGAGCGACGACATAAGAGAGAGATAGGAAAGATGGAAAACAGGGTCACAGGAGTCCGAGGACGGGACACCACTTGCGAGAGCTCATGTCGGCGAATGGAGATGATGTAGAGCTAATCCAGGCAGCCAGAACTGCGCTGACGTCGTCATAGGGGGCCAGCGGCAGAAGATGGCGTAGGACCAACTCAGTCGGCCAGAGCTTGGCATTGAAGTCGCCCATCAGTATAGTATACTGTGGTTTTACCTTACTCATTGCCGATTCCACGTCCTTATAGAAGCTTTAAACTAACTCGTCATCATGGCTGGATCTATGCGCATAAGCCTGTACCACCTTCATCTTTTACCTCTTATTGAGTCCAATTACAATACCTACCACCCTTTCATTATTGCTATTGTATTCCTCTGTGTTACCGCAATATTTATGTGGATAAGGAACCCCACGCCAATTTCTCTTTCGTCAGCTAAACCCCGTTGGCAAAGGATGTGTTCGTTCCATAGCACTGTAATGACCTCATCTGTCCTCTTCACCTCACTGAGCCCTATTACAGCCCATTTAACACCCTCTAGCTCCACGAATAATGTAGCTAGACTAGCCTCACTAGATGAGGTTCTAGCGTTAAACGTTGCCAAATTCAGGTTTCAACGGCGGCCTGTCGGGACCCACAGATTCTTAGCACCCTCTGCTGCGTTGCAGATCGGACCACCGCCGTGGTCAGCTGCTTCGCAGCCGCTGGGGACTGACAGCCGCGTGTCCATTGACGTATGCATGCGGGAGGTAGTGGCCAGATACTGCACCAGCGTGGCCAATCCTTCTCTGGTGAGGGAGTGCGTCACCGGCGGTGGTCACCGGTGAGGCCGCCGCTTAATGCAATTGAATCATCGCGCAGATATTTTTTTTAAATCTGGTTGGGAATTTCACGCTACTGAGATCCAATTGAAACGATTGACCACTTGCACTTGAGTATGATTCTTTAACCACTACGCCATTGCTGCACAACAGCGCAACAAGCTCGTCTGCTAACACTTATGTGAATTATGAGAAACCCCAGGTGGTCGACATTTTTAGAGCCCTGCATTACGTCGTATATCCCAAATATATCGTGGTTCTGAGATGTTAAACCCCAAAAGTAACTATTATCGACTGTATTTTCCAAAGAATCAACTTGACAAGAAAGACCTGTTTTCCTGTCTTTAACGAATCACACAGCTGCGTCAACAAAACATTACAGTTTTTTTTTCAGTCGAGTATGTATAACGTTATAACGGTAGAGTAGCTCAAACATAGGCCCAGAATTCAGTTCATTGCTGCCAGAATACATGAGCAGGACTGCACGACTGTATACTATAAGCGTAAAAAAACGAACAGCAGCAAGCCTTCGCGACGGCATAGTGCGTGCCATCCAGCTGTCACCACGGGCACGCACGCATATATGCGCAGAACTGCTGAACAGTATGCGCGCGCCTGTCAACTGTGATAACTAGACGGCGCACACCACACTGTCGCGAAGGCTTGCCGCTGTTCAGGTGCCATTTGACGCTGATAGTACACTTGTTACAATATTCACAATGATTGCTAAAATGATGGACCATCTCCCTGAAAGGAACCCTGATGGGATGCGAAGCAGCAGCGATGCGCACGGCGTTGACCCGGTTGAACGGGCATCGATGGGGGGGGGCTAGAAGGATGATTTGAACTCGGTTTAGTGTTTACTCCAGTAAACATTTGTTTGAAGCACAAGAACACAGGAGATTGGTTGGGTTTCTTGTAAGTTTCATTACAGATAAGCGAACCGAAAAAGTGTTTCCACTCGTCGCACGGCCGAGTGTTGCGGGAGATGGAGAGGGTGAAGTGAGAAAGAAGTTTGTTGCGAGCGGGTGAGGAGCCGGTAGCTGCGGGCGCTGCGGCAAGCGTGCTGCCGGTGAGGGAGAAAGTGATGTCATCGCGCACCTGAGAGGAAAGCGTGGAAGGGGATCGTGACAGCAACGCGCAGCTGTGGCGTGACCTACATGGCACCGCTGCAACATCTGGGGCAAGGGGAACGTGTTGCGGCGTGTTCGTATGGACGCACGTACGTACGACGTTACACACGTAAGTCAAAGAGCTGCTTCGCATATAACAATGACATCATTAATCAAGCAGGTCGAGGGGGCACGACACTCAGTACTACACGGCCGCTCGAAAGATAACAACAGAGATGTGGTAAGTAACTGACCTGCATTATTAAAAAAGAGCTTTCGTGGCCATGGTCGATCGGCGGAGTGTCCCAGCTCGTCCTTCGAATGAAGTGGTCTCTGTAGACGCACAGTAGCGTCCACTCTTTGGGTGAACATGGCTCTGCGTGGCAGTGCTCTGCGTAGTGTCAGTGCAGCCGGCGTGGCCACGCATTGAATATAAACAGCGCATGCGCAAGCGAGTGTTCTTGTTGTGCTACAGACAAGCAAAAGCGGTGTTTGGCTACTACAGAACGGCACACTCGAGCTATGTAGCAGACGATGTAAAGCATATTCTGAGTGCCCATGTGCGCATGCCTAGCTGCGCTTCGATGCACGGCTATGCCGGCACACTGACGCTGCGCGGAGCGCGGTCACACCGAGTCGTTGATTTGATTGATATGTGGAGTTTAACGTCCCAAAACCACCATATCATTATTAGAGATGCTATAGTGGAGGACATGCACCCAAATCTGAGCCCACAGACCTACACCATTCTCGACTCCATCGAAATTGCAGCCGCCACAGCCGGGATTCAATCCGCGACCTGCGGGTCAGTAGCCGAGTATCTTAGCCTTTAGACCACTACTGCGGGGCACGCTGAGTCGCGGTCACTCTAACAGTTTACAGCGCTGTACACGTTAAAAAACACAGTGAGACTTTTGTGCTCATGGTGGTTACGGATGGCCTGATCACGTTGTCTGCGCTTGCTGGTATGGATAACAACGTCACAGCTATGGCCAACGTAACGCTAATAGCGCAGTGCAAGCTATCGGGAGTCTTTACTAAATAGAGATTAATAGTAGGCAAGGTACTTTTGTATTGTGTCCTGCATTTCCATTTGTACATGTAACAGTATATTTACGGAAATGCAGAGCATATATCCAGCGTACAAAAGAGAGAGATACGTGAAAGGTAGAGCATAAAAAAGAGAATATAATGTTGGAAGCTGGAAACGATGTATTAATAAACGCCAGGCATGCGCGGACCGTGCAGCACAGTCACAGTGAAATCCAAAAGAGCAGCCTTTCAGAGCCTTTTTTTTCTAAACACTCTCTGAGCAACTGCTACATGCACTCTGATGGGTACCCACTACGCCATATATAATCATTATTTTTGTGTAGCAGGCTATGCTACCCTTTGTCATTCTTCTGAAGAAGAATGGTATCCACTACACACTTGTTAAGAATTTTGTGCATTTTTTATGCAATGGCTGAGAAGGATGAAGAATTGTGCCTGCAGTGGTTATGCGCTACACCTAATAGGTGATCACGAACAAGTTTTCTAATGGTTGAAGCATTTCACAACCCACTCTTAGGCGATTCCCATTGTTTGACGCCGGACTGTTCATTTGATGTTCTAAAACGTTTTATTACTCCTATTACCACGATTCTTTTCCCGACTTCGTGCCTGCCTATGGCGAGTTTAGAAACGAGTTTTAAGCACTGGCATGCTTCTTTGGTAAAATATGGGGCTGCCACGCAGCTGACTCGGGTTGTAATTTTATTTTGTCATTGGTGTTTTCTTTAAACTGATTTTTTTTTCTTTCGATACTGGTCTTCGACACCAGCGGCGGCGGCAGTGGTGGTGGACAACTGTGGCGTCGCGCATAACCCGTGTTCTGATCTCGTAACAGCTTCTGCTATGAAATAGGGCATTGTTTTTTCAAACTCTTGGGCCATGACGTGTGGCGGTGCGAACTCCTTATTATGTGCGCCATGTGACAGTGAGGTCAGCAATTTCACTGCACAGTACTCGGGCATCAACAATGACGTTGAAAGCATATAGAGGGGGGAGGGGCGCTACAGCAAACAGTGTTTTGGTAG
This sequence comes from Rhipicephalus annulatus, assembly GCA_013436015.1. NCBI lineage: Eukaryota > Metazoa > Arthropoda > Arachnida > Ixodida > Ixodidae > Rhipicephalus > Rhipicephalus annulatus. The sequence continues at coordinate 171,187 of WOVY01011801.1, forward strand.
TGTTTGGATGGTCACCTGCATTTCTTGGTAGTTCTTACAAGACCCATGTTAAGCATGACATTGTTCGGTGCGAAGTGGCTGTTAATGCATAACTACCTCTTTCGCCATCGAGGTTCAGCGCCAAAGTTATAAAATCACTTTATTCACCATTGTAACTTTTCCGCAAGCGGTAAAGCACTCGAGAGACATTGCGCTAGGTGTATCACAATGCGGCACTTGCTGGGAGTACTCGAACAACACCGAAGGTCCGGGGGTTGAGCGACGCTCGAAATGTTGAGCGACGCAGTCCACGTGGCAAATACACTTCGTATATTCAGCTGAACGTTTCCCACTAGGCAAGGTACGTAATGCGAACAGCTTTTTTTGGAGGTCTACGTAGGAGAAGAGCAGTGACAACAATGCACTTTACATTTGATCCAAATGCTGACTATTACACTCGAAGACTCGAACACAACCGGGGCGGGCTCGAGCTCCCATGGCCAGGCTCGAACTCTTCAAAGCTGCGAATTACGTGGCAGAATTTCCTCGACGTCTTTTCCTGTCCCGAATACAAGCAGCGTTTCCTAGGAGTTACGTAGAAGGCCAGTGAGACCAATGCACACTGTGTGTAATTCAAATGCTGAATATTCCACTCGCAGATGATATGCCCTTGTGCGAAGAGTTCCCAGTGATCAGGGCACTTATAGATTTTTATCAGTCAATAAAAATAACAGCTATCATGGCTATGTGAGCACATACAACGTTTCCTTCACGAGAGACACTCGATGGCAAAAAAAAACAAAAAAAGAGGGAGGGGGCACAGGTTCGTCACCACTGTACAGTTTCACTCACTGAAGAAGGAATCGTAGGGAAGCACGTTGGGGTGGCGCACCCTAATCCACACATTGCTTGAAAATCGTTGGTAATCACATGTCACGATACTGTCTGACGATTCGCGAGGCGAAAAACAAGCAACATTTGTTCGTGTCGACTGTCACAGTGGTGGTACGAGACGTGCCAATGTTGCATCCTCCTCGTATCAGCAGACTTGGCACAGGCACATTTCTTGGAGAATATCAACTACCTGCAACAATGAAACGGGGTTCGGTGAAGACATAATTCACGAATGCTTGTTTCATATTAATGAAAGTTTATGTACACAAAAAAATTTGTTAAACGGGAAATGCCACTGCAGCTTCTTTTGAGATGCGTACTTCTCCTTGCCACGATGGGAGATCAATTTATTTCTCGTACGTTGGCTCTAGTGACTTGTTCTGTTGAACGCGTTCTTTTGAATTTAAACATGCATCTCCTATATTTGGCCTTCTTTGAAGGCAAAGGCCAAGTTTTGTATAGACACATGTTTTATTTTCATCTTTGACTGTTTAAAGCATAATATAAACAAGAAGCATTTGATTATGAAACGTTCATTCGTATACCTAACAATTCATGAACGATGGCGTCTGAGTATGACGACATAGTAATCCGATACAACCATCATCCCCCCTGGGTGTCACGCATGACGAAGTCTTACGGCGCTTTTTCTTCTGCTTAAACAACTATCGTGGGCTGCACTCACGTTTACTTTCACTCGCAATCAGAACATCCAAGACGTACCGAGATCTTATCGCCCTTCAATTTTATACAGAGCTTTGTGGAGACCGACGACACCGACGACAATAATCCGCTTGGTGAGTCCCCGCAGTTGCTATTGTAATGAGAACACGTATACCTGTATGCATAACGGTAGTCCTGAAGCCTAAAAAGAACAATTGATTAAGCAGAAAGGACCACGCTTAATAATATGTACACTTACTATTACACTTACAATTAAAAATTACTATTATTGCTATGTACAGGGTCATGCCCCCTACGTTTTGGAGCTGTCCCGTACTCTGTTTCTTCCTTCCAAAATTTTTCATTGCCATGCGTTTCATAGGGCTTATCGCCCCACTGCAACATTACAACATTTTTAGTTTTTTTTCTTACAGCCAAGAAAATGAAGAAAGCCGACAAGTAAATTCAAAAGAGCCCTCGTACTCTGTTCAATCAATGTCCTCGGAGATCCAGGCCAAGAACACTGTGAAACATCCGCCACTACACTTCAGACTGTGCTCTCGAGTGAGTCGTTGGAAAGCACTGAGCCAAAGTCCTCCAGGTTGCTGCGTGAGCGACGAGGCAGCCTGTGCGCTGACGCCAGTGGTCTGAGCACGCCGCTGCGAGGGAAATCCACGGGACCCGTGCCATTGCCGTCCGGTGACACCTGGTCCAGGTAGAAGCGCTGTGGCCGAGGCAAGCTCGCGGTGGACCCGACGGGACCCAGTCGGCGTGCTGTTATTGGAAAAGCCAGTTCGACACCCGAAGCTCCCAACGCTCGATCCTCCTGCAAACAACAAATCGCCAGAGGTTCATTGCACTTTGTTAAAATTTGCACTTTCAGCACTGGTTACCATTCGTGGTAAACTACTTCACTGCACAACCTCTAAGCGGCGCAACTGCCTCTACTGAGATAATAACCGCCACCGATGAGGACTATGTAAACGGCCCTAGTACGAGTGTATATACACACTCCGCATGCAAATCAGAAAGCAAAGCCTTGCTTACGTAATACACGTGCGTCCGTCAAGTAGTATCCGCTTAAGTTTTGTCGCAAAAGAATTTGAAATGTGCGTGCTTGAGTGCATTGCAGAAAAGCTTACGTTATTGGTACAGTGGCTTCTCCATGGAAATTCGTCTGCGCCAGCTTTTCTTGTGGATGCAGGAAGAGTGCAGTAGTTTGTTAGGGGCTCCTTTGCATACTCTGCTTTTTCATCTTGATCGCAACCGTAAGCTGAAAGAGTAAAGCAAAAGAACATATGATACGTGGGTATGATCAAGCCGACTTTTACAGCGAAAGCTGTTAGAGGTCACATTTCGGGTCATGCGCAGTCACTGCTGTCCGCCACCACCGCCGCAGCTGGGGTCCCTAACCACATCGCGCGAAAATAGAAAAAAAAATCTTGCACCACTGACATAGTGGGGCTTGAACCCGGATCCGCTGCGCGCTAGCCTAATATCCTACTACTGAGTTACACCGGTGCTTGTTATTTGTTGTCAAACTTGTCTTAAGCAGGCTTGATGTCTGGAACGCAATCACGGTAATACGACCTATAAAGAGTTTTAGAAGAGCAAAAAAAAACAACAAGTCATCGCGCAATGCAAATAGTGCAACGAGTGGGCCATCCAATGCCCCAAACCATAAAAGCTTCTTCTTGTTCCCCTATTATCTGTGGCGCATACCCACTTCAGCCATAATTTCTAATCGTCGTCAGCCACTGCATGGACACAGTTTATTATTATAGCCCTAGAGTGTCACGGAAGTATGCTTGCAATAGTTACCCAATGAGTGTCTTGAAAAGGCTCTGAAAGGCCGCTCTTTTAGCTTTCGCTGTGACTGTGCTGCGGCTAACGCGCGGGCCTGGCATTTTTTTTTTTATATTACACGAAAATGCTGTACTACAATGCATGCTGGATTCTAGAAATAAACAGTAACATTGCTTTTGCGTGGACATTTTAGAAGTCCATTTGACACCTAAATAATAAAAATAGCACTTTGGCTGCCACATGTCTTACTTCGTCAAGTTTTATGTTATCTTTGTCAGAGACAAACACCCAAAAGACTGACGTTGTTGCTTACAGCATTTTTCGATGTATCCGCTAGATGTGCACTTTAATATTGTAAATTACGCATTAACGAAACCTCTATCGATCTCAAGTTTTCAGCCGTAACAGCGTTTATTATAAATGTCTTAATTTGCAACGCACTGAAAAACACACAGATATTTCTAACTAATATTTCTGGTCAGCTTGGGGCATCCCTTTTTCTTGATTTTGGTTGTGTCAAATTCCATGAAGGCTAGAAGTGGCCGCTCAAGATTAAAGACTCTGATATATAAAATGCAGACATGTGGATATTCTTTCAGAAACTAAGAAAGCGAAGGAAAAAATGCACGGCTGATCTATATTTTATGATAATTTGTGTAGCGCTGAAGAAAAATTGACCGTCACAGATGTAGTTCAACGTTTATTGTGCATTATTTCGCCACAAAGGCAAAGCTATGAATGCTATAGTGACAAAGTTTAATGCAACGTAAATGAAGTAAGCAGCTTGAATCTTGCAGCTGGTGCATAAGCAGAAAGAACGCACGAAAAGGACGACTGTGAACAACTGTCACAGCTCGACACTTCAAGTGCGCCGCTCAAACACACAAAAAAAGCTGAATAAACGAACGCAGAGGTACACACAGGATGAGAGCAAGGAACTGCTAGAGCTGTTAATTATTTTTGTGTGAGCAGAGCGCTCTTTTCGAAAACGGGGCCACTACAGTTAACGAGTTAGCCCTTGATTCGGGCTCTCTGACTTCAACGCAAACTTGCGGTGCAAGCACAAAACGTACAAGCCGCACACATCGCAAAGTAAATGCGTGCGCACGAGCCCCCACGCCCTGTAAAGGTGCCTGCGCATTGTAATGCGCAGAACAACAGCCACTAAAGCGCTCCCTTCGAGCCCTTCTTACTTTTCACGCCATCACGATAGTGTTAAAAAGAACATGCCTAAGTGCCACCTAGCTTCGGGTAGCGCTAACAATAAATGGTATACAAAAATAGCTCGCCAGTAGTATGCTGAAGAACTTAGGCTCTATGGCCGAGTCATGTCGCGCCACGCGCTGCAGAGGAAAAGCTTATAGCTTCGACTACCACCGACGAGAGATTTAGATGCGAAGCAGCTTATAGTCGCGGCTTTTCATTTCTGCGTAGTCCTAGCCACGATAGTATTCGGAGCGCCCACTAGATGGCTCTGTAGTATAGCGCTCGCTCCACTCTGGAGTGTGCTCTTTTATGAGTGGAGACTGCTCGCAGCGCTGGATTGTGCTGTATAATAAACGTACTTACACCCCTCTCTCACACACACATTGTAATAGTATGGATGACGACATGAGCATGAGTGTGGCGGACGCGAGGGCTCGCAAAGCGGCCCTGTGCACAACCACGAATGTGAACGGTGATGAGTAAGGAGCACATTTTTTACAGAACTTTGAGACGGCCCATGGTTGCTTGGCATACTACTCAAGGTTTCCTTACAGTGCAAAGTGCACGAATTTTTTTCTTTTAGTTATTCGCAATTTCTAAGCATCTATTTTGCAGCGTTATATCCGTGACGTAAATACGTCATTAGAGCCTTGGTGATTCCCGGCATAAAATATTTCGTGGTAAAGAACAGTAACAAGACAGTGACAGTAACTTCAAATTTTTTTTACTGGTAAATTTCTCAAACAATTATTAACTGAACAAGCAGGTAACCGATAAAATTATCAGAGTTTATGCTTTGATCTTGGCTCGTAGTAAGCTGACGAAAAATATTTTGGGGACAATAATCTACAACCATTACAACAAATCTTACAAGAAACCTATATTGCCCAGTGCAGTTGCCCCACTATGCAATTGTACCTAGAATGAAACAGGCTATTTCGACACTGCACTACAATACGTACATTTATATGTAACTTGGCAGAGTGGAGTATCCGGTATGATGTCGGGACCCTTCTCTTCAACGTCCGTGAAGTCGTCAGCCTCCTTCTTCAGAAGGGTGTTGGATCTTAAATGTCAAGAATAGTTGTTATGCATTCTTATCAATTATTCGAAAGTCAACAAACTAGCACAAGTAGGAAAGCAAACCTTGACAGCCTCAAAGTGTACCATAGTTAGATATTTATGACACAGAGTTGGCCTTAAGCGTAACACTAAAAACGGAAAGCATCCACAACGCTTGCTATGAAGTGGAAAGCGCCAGCTAGATTGAAATCATTTATTTTGTCATTCTACACTCTTCGCTGCCTTTTTTTAGATATTTAGCCTTGTATCAATAGATAATACACTTATGGGTGATGTTAAGCCAGAAAAAGAGATAGCTGAAACCTTCGTGTTGCCTATTAAGTTCCGCTCAGTGATTCTTGTAGTGACTTAATGATTTGAAGAAAGCACTCCTTTCCGACACGTGGTTGCTAAAAGACTGCTCAGATGACGCCTTGCAGAAGTAGCTATAAGCTAAGCACAACCAAGTTGGAAAAATGCTGTGGTACGAATAACACTTATAGAGTATTCCTTGCAGTATATATAAGCTATTTATTTTGTGAACTGTTCAGAAGTGAATGAACTCAGGTACTTACTTTTCATCACCAGGCTCGCTGTATGTGTCTGAATGAAAACAGAAAATAAGAAAAGGAGGTGAAAAATAGAGTAACAAAATGGCAGCATATTATGCGCTAATAGTACAACAAGGACTACAGTTACTGTGGAATAGCAAACGCAGCTATAGGCTAAGATAAAACTGACCGACAGCCAATCATTGTCAGTGTTGCACCGAGCAGGGCGTTAGCGCAAGATGTGTTCATGTCCGACGTTCATGTTCATAGCAAAATTGTTTGGAGGAAAGGAAAAGGTTGAAGCTCGAAAAGTTTTTGAATTCAGCAGGCTCATGCAAATGCGAATAGTAGTCTACCCCTGCCTCTCTCCAGAAAAACAGTTTACATCTTTGACGCAAACGTCAGAAAGGCTTGCATTTTTCTTCTTTACTTTTCACACAGCGCTGTGAAACATTTGCATACAGCAAAACTAAAGCGTGAGATTTGGGCCAAATTATATAAAAGAATAATTTAATTAAGGCATTGGCAATCCCTCTTTGTAGCTTTGTGAACTATTATAATGCGTAGTAATTTGTGTACTGTATGCAGTAGGCCCGTTAATTGATGGAAGAAGAGTACATCCTGCTGAATATCAAAGCCGAATTTCTTTAACCAAATTTTGACGCCTAATAGCAAATTAACAGTATTCTGACCTTATTTGTTTTGCTCTTTATCTTTACCTTCGTCTGCCAATCCTGCATTCGTGTTTTACTTATTTATGTCGCAGTCCTGTTTAACGCTGTAGAACCTATTTAAACATCAATGGCTTCGTGTTTGCTAGTGCTCAAACGTGCAAATCAGGTAGATACCTTTCCGTTGAACTGACAGATGTTCCGTGGTGTTCTTAGTTTTCCAATAACAAGAGCATTCTTTTGTTTTACTGCGTATCGCTTTATAACTGCGTTTTCCGAGGCAACCCGACCTTTCGTCAATTAGTAAAGTACTTTCCTCTTTTTTATATCTCTTACTAACTACAAATAGCACCACCTATACATTTTGTGGCTCTATTATCCAATATAGTATTTATTAAAACGGGGCTTTCGATCAATTCTGCTTCATGCGTTGAACGACGTTTAGTTGGTTTCTGCTTGTGCATTATTGTAATGTTTGAGAACTCTTACAGCACTAAAAATTGGGGCATTTTTAAACTTCACCTTTAAAAGCTAAATGCAACAGCGATATTTCGTCCCTAGTGCTTACTTCAAACACTTAGTGCGTGAAATCTTAAGGCTCAGGACCTCGCCTCTCGAATCCTGGGCGTCCAGAGGGCCCGCGCGAGGGCGGTCGAGTTTAATCCTGACCATCCCCGAGTGGGCCTAGCCAGGTGATGCTGAGTTAACTCGCGTGTATTGTGGACCCAATATAGTTATTTCCCTCACTCACTCACTTTGCACCCACTGCGTGGCTTTAAAGGAATAGGCGTAGTAACATGTGTGCCTTTTGCAGTGAGTGACTGGCTCTAAATCATGAAGTCACAAAGATATACACATGATCTGAAGCCCGATGGCAATGTAGGCTTGTTTCACGCATTAATTATTGCTGCAATACTTCATGTTGTTTTGTGAAGCATGTATACAGGACGCCCGCTTTTGTAAAACATGAAAGTTACTTTCGCTGCATTTCCAAGCAGACGAAGTTATTTTTCACTGTATTGACAAGCAGTCAAGTGACTGTGTAGTACATCATCACCCACTTTTGACGCAAAAGAGCACATTATATCCCTAATCAGACGAAGAACTTTTTATTATATTTTATATGCAACTATCTCAATACATCGCTCACGTGCAACATGATTTCTCGCTCACAATTAATGACACTGACACCAACGCCGGAATTTTCGCAAAACGAGCTCTTTCACGCTATTTTATTAACATGAGCAAACAAACTGTTTCTTTTTTGTGTGTTTTTACTGGCAGTTGAGAACTAAACGTGTAATGCGAACACAAACCAGCTTGCAAAGTGTTTTTTGCCAGCTTTGAGGGTATTTTTGTCGGGGATTCACACGTTCTTGGACAGTGTGTTTGCTCATTCTATTATTTGTTTTCGTTTTAAATGAAGACAATGTTAAAAGATATCAAAACACACCTCGCTTCCTCTTCAGGTATTTGTACTTGACATATACCACAATCACCACCTGCTGCGATGAGCATTGTGACTATGAGGCCGAGAAGCGCTCCTATTATTGGCCAAGCGGTGATCATACCACGGCTTCCAGCTGCAACAAAACAGAGGCAAGTGCTGTCGACAAATAGTGATAAAGCAGTTGCAAAATTAATTATGTCTGCACATCTCACCTACCTTGCTGAAATACGGTCCTTTCTGTATTTGTATAATTTCATGCTAGCTACGCGGATAACTGGTAAATACAAGCTCCGAGCATAAGACGTCCTGCAAATGCAGTGGTTAAATAGTTGCGTTGCCTAGAAATTCTTCGAAAGTGTTAAAAATCCAGAACCAAGTTCCAGAAGTAAAGGCTACCAAGCTGCCAGGTTACGAAAATTACTAGCTCCATAAAAGATAACTGGACTGTGTCACGTAAGGAAGGCGAGCTGAGGCAGCTACTCGGAACGTGTCAGTGGACGCACAACTTATCTTTAGTATTAAACAAAAAACTGAATTCCCACCGTATCTTTTAGAGCCCATTATAAGAGCAGCTATCAGAACTTGTACTGTAATTCTCATTGAGATCACTGGAGAGCAGAAAATTACAAAAGTTGCTGTTTAATATGCACTTAAATCTTGCTTCTTTTAGAGAGTTTATTGCACCTGTTGGTGTTGTCAGCCAAGCAAAATACCTAGCGTGTATAGTTGGAGAGCGTAGCAGTGCAGTTAGCATGGTTAGTAGTCATCGGGGTCGTGAGTCATCACGCTTGGTACAGATTCAGTGTCCTGTATCCGTTTTTAGAAACAGGAAGCGTTTCTTGAACATGGACTGGTCACGCGGAGACAGCGAAAGGTTTGTCATGGTACATGCTCAGACCAGAAGACGAGCCATACCAAGACAAAAGCGACCGGAAGTTTGTAGCATGACATAAACTAGTTCTCCGTAATCGCTCGAGAACTTACACTTGTCAACAAAATATAGCATTCATTCACCAAGCAAAAAAGTTTATCTTCCCAAAGGAAACCCTGAAAGATGCGAGGCAGCGGCGTTGCGCACGAACGCGATCGGCATTTTTTAATCGAGCCTCGTCGGTGTCATTAAATCGCTTCAGCGCATGTTTAGGCGGGCGGGGGAGCTTCGCTTTCCGATGTCCTCTCCATCACAGATAAACCAGTCGAAAGGACTTACACTCGATGTGCGCTCGAACGTGGTGAGCGGTGGAAAGGATGAAGCGAGAGACAGGTGACACACACAGAGCGCGTGACAGGCGAGAGAGAGGGTGGCGTCACCGCGCACTGCGAAGGATGGCGTGACCTACTTGGTACCACCTTAACACCTGCGGTTGGGGAAGGGGGTGTGGCGCGTTGGCACGGAGACACGAACGGACAGCGTCACACAGGCTAGTCAAAGAGCTACTTCACGTTTGAAAGAGTTGAAGTCTAAGGCTTTAGAAATAAAATGTAACAAACAAAGGATAACGGTGTGATCTACCCTTATCACTATCACAATGACAAGTTACAAAAATATTGGTGGTGCGCGAGCCTAATAGGAACTTGGCCTTCAGACGCTCCACTAGGCTAAGTTCCAACATCCGGCGCTAAAGCGAATCAGTTTTGTGTTTTCCAGCGCGCTTCATCGCAGGAAGCGTCCATGTTGCGGCTTGTGCACGACGGCGTCGCTGCATCACAAATCAGTCATTAGGCTTGATTTACCGTGCATAGACAATGCCGGGTGCATCAAGTGCTAAGAAAAAGTAAAAAGGACACCAACAGCAGAGTAAAATAGACACTGTAGTAAGGCGCCGAAGGGAAACACTGCCATCAGTGCGCGACACTTCGCGAATAACGAGAAGTGGAGCGTCAAGCCAGATGGGCTTTATAACGCGCGCGCTTTTTTGGTAACGCCGGCTGCGAAGGCGAGCTATGGAGGCACATCTGCTACAGCTGCTCTCGACCGGATCCCCACTTTCCTATCTCCTTCTTTTTCCTCTCGTTGGCTGTCTTCTTCTCCTTCTATTTTCCTTCTATTCTTTTTATCCCTCCTTCACCCCATCCCTATAAGGCACTGCGCCGTGTCGCCTGAAGGCAGACAGAAATTAGGTGCCTTTTTCCTCTTCATTGTAACCACTACCACCACCCACTGAGACCACGTGGTGGCGCGCTGTGCGTGACTACCAAGTGGCGAAATTGTACTGGCTCGAAAACATGGAAATGAGCTCGCTTTTCGACTTTAGTGGCACGGATTTATCGACACATGCCCCCGTTTCGTGGTGTCCTGTTTCTCTTTTCACTACCCGTTACGACAGGCTGAAAGAAAAGAAGGGAGCTGTTGATGGTAGATAACTTATTGCGCAAATTAACTCAAAAGGAGTTTTCGAAGGTCGAGTTGCTGCATATCAACAAAAATTTCTTAGCGCAAGAAAAAAAATTCAACGTACTAGAAATACACAACAGACAAGCGTTTGTGCCTTGTGTGCATCTCTCGTGTGCTGCGTCTTTTTTTTGCCTTTTCTTGCGCTAAGTAATTCACGTCAATACTCACAATGCACATTCTTTTTCCCGCTCTTTTGAAGCAGTTAAATAAAGCAGGACGCCGCTTGTGGTGCTCTAGAAGGGGTACCTATAGGTATTAGGAAGGTCGTGTACCTGCTGCCTAATTGTTTAACACTATTAAGGCAATCCGAAAACGTACTAGACTGCTGGGATGTACAGTCAGCCACATCTTTAGCCATCACGCATTAGTGGCAGTTTTTTTCTGTGTATCTTTGCCAGACGACTGAATTTAGTTAAAAAATTTTGGGAACAAGTGTATGTCCACAAAGCACATGTCCACGAAGCAATTTGTTGGTAACTCCATTTCATATTATGGCGGTGAAAGGCGAAAAAGTGACCACTTCGCACAATAGCTATTAGCTCTGGCCGTCTGTACATTCCGTTGATCCGTTGTATTCCTTTCTTGTATTTTATGTATATTGTAGTGCACGTGAGCTTCTATTGTACTGAGAAATTATATATAGCATACAGTTAGGTACATATGGTCATGCGCGGACATGAAAGAGATTAAAAGGGATGCAAGAAAGGGAACACGTGATTAAAAGAAAGCTATGAAACTGCATGAAACACATTCTCTAACTTCAATTTGTTTCTTTACCCACTTCCTTCGATTTCATGAAAAAGATTATTAGTGCGGGAATGCAAAAAAAAAAACAGTCAAGCAAGAAGGAAAGCGAAGATGCGGACTGTAAGGGTGACATTTTTAAACGCCACTTGAAATCGCTGTGATGGATTTGGCTGTCACAGCGGCAGCGACCCACGCAGAGTAAGCCCTCCTTTTTTCTCTTGAAAGAAAACGGTGTGCGGCTCACGGGGTGTCAACGATCGCCTCGTAGACAGGTATATTCAGTGGTTTATGTAGCAAGCACATAGTGGCTGCTCGTTTTAGGCCGGCATTCTGCCGTCTTCCGAGCTTCTTTTGTTCTGTGGACATTTTAATTGAGATCGTTTGCGTTTGGCCGTCCCCATACCACTGGCAATCAGGAGGAGGAAATGGAAGAAGACGGTATGTTTGGCCTGCAAATCTAGCGTGTATATTTTTTTAAAAATCAGAAAGCCATCACGAGGGAACAATAGAACGACCGCTTCATAAGCAGTTGTGTTTTAAGCTGTTGCCTATTTAATGCGTGTGCATTATGCAAACGACGGAGACTAAAATAAGATTCTCCGCCATTGTAATGCTGGAGTTCATTTTAAAGTGAAGCAAAGAAAAAAAAGCTGCTATTAGGAGTTTAGATTTACGTGCATTAAATGAATACATTGGGTTACAGATAGATTTTATACGCGCTTCTGTAACCGAATATGGGTGCAGGATATTTTATGGAACTTCATTATAAGAGTTTCTGAGAACGCGGATGAAGCCATTATACGATACGATGCATCGCATAGTACAGACGTTTGCATTTGCAAAAAATTATTGTTGTACGCATAAGTTGCTAAATTTCAAATAGCATAGAATGTCAGGACCAACGGCATGTATTTTTATTTCTTTCAGTGGCGATAACTTCATCAGTATCTTTTATTTATGGTTGACAGGGGAAATCAGAAAAATTTTCGTATAACATACGCTCTTTCCCAACTTGGCGATGTTTTGAAGCCTTGAACTAAGAGCCTTTAAAGCGTACATTCAGGAACAAAGCGCCGCATAGCCAAGTTATCCTGGCAGTGCTGCCATAAATGCTTGCTTTAGGCACCCGGCTTCTCGTCCAGCGATGCATCTCGCGTGCCGCGACCACGCTCAAAGTGAAGCGTCCAGCAGAATATAAAATATATAATATATAAAATATATAATATATATTATATATTATATATAAATATATAATATATAAAATATATAATATATATATATAAACTCAAGATGCCGTAAAGTAAACGAAAAAGGCCAAAAATATGATAAGTAACAAATAACGTAGAAGTAAACTAATAGCACTAACTCAACATGGTAACAAATATTTATAACATGTCTGAAGACTCATGTCTGAAGATAACATGTCTGGAGACATGTATGATAACAGTCTGAAGACTCAGCGCTGGAACAGAGTGGCCCACCGCCTCGTCACGCGAACGAATGCCCATCCAACGTTTCTACATATCTGATGGGGGAAACAACGTGACGCTACAATTGACGTTGGAGACCACGTGACAAAACTCGGCACCGACAACACGTATCTTTACAGTTGTAACCAACGGGAAGACGTCAGAAAACAGCAAAAGGTACCACTTATCACGCAGACCAAGCTCGCGAATCTGCCTTGTACTATTCTGTCGTGGCGGGTGAACCCTACATTTCTAGCTCCAATCGACGCCATCGTTGCTTCGGAAAAGGAGCAGTAAGAGCTTTATGAATTTGAATCTCTGGGTACCCGCAATACGCCCAACATAAGGTTTCCCGGCAGTGGAGCTTCCCTACGTTTATTTTGCAACAGTACCACATAACGAGGCGTACGCACAGTCATCTTTCATTTCATCGAAATATCACGAATGCTATTGGAATTACACTATTTTGCTTATTATAGGAACATCTAAAACTACACATCTAGAAGACGTGTTTTAACACAACAAGGAAATTACAAACATTTTTGGGGTTTACAGTACGCAAACCACAATATGACTATGAGAGACATCCCCCTGGCAGGCTGAGAAAGTTTTGACCCTTCGGGGTTTTAACGTGATTCTAAATTTAAGTACGCGGGTCTCAAGCGTTCTCGTCTCCATTAGATATGTGGCCGATGTGACCAGGTTACAATTTCTTCAAATCCGTTTCACCAAACAGAACAGCAAGATCTACTTTAAAGTACGCTTAGATAAAGAAATGTAGACACCATTACGCGTTTTTTCATAGACAGGTCTTAAAATTACACCGTAAGAACTTTAGCTATACAAAAGGGCAGCCTAATGATGGCCCGATTAGTACAGCATTGCTGGAACGCCTATAGCTACCGGTCTTAGCAGGTTAGTATAGAATTGGCGTGCACGCAGAAGCACTGCACTCACCAGTTAGCTTCTCAGCTGGCCGCAGTGTGCTGACGATGAAGTCTACGGGCGACCGGTGTCCCTTGGGGTTGGCCGAGTAGAGGAACACCCGAAAGGTAGCACCTCCTTCGAGGCCACTGAAGCTGAATGCCGGTCCAGACATGGAAGAGGCGTTTGCCACGAGCCGGTCGGTGTCGGCCTCGCGCAGTTCAGCCACGAACGTAACGGGCGCCACGCCGCCATCCCAGAAACCTTCGGAGCATTCGAAGGACACCGAGTCTTCGGTGCCATTGATCTGGCTGCAGTTGTTCACCTGCTCCGGAGGGCCTGCGTTGTTGTGGGTGTAGCAAAGTCAAACAAAAGTATGAATGAAGACATTGATAATACCTAACGAGCATGAGATTGTGTTGAGCAATGCCACTTGTTCGTTAAGAATATGCACGATGCCCGATAGAGAATTAGGCCATGCCTAAATATATTACAGAAATGAGTGATGCCAGTGAACATTCATTTCTGAATTCTATTGATCAAACAGAAAGTGAAAGAAGCCACGACAATAAAGGATAATAATAGATAGCACTTCATTCTTAATTGCCAGTTCCAGCATACGCTTAGCTTGGCAGAACTTATGTGGCACCAATCACTTAGCTGTGGTAAAGGGAGTGTCTCTTTGTAAATAAGGATGCTCTTATTTATTTTTATTACAAAAGACGCGTTAGTCGGTGACAAAGAAAGAAGATTCTACACTGAAATGGAAATAAAGGGTCATGTATTTGCACTTCCTATATTTTTATTGAAATGCTGATTAGTAGAGGTTGGCCGTTTTGTGGCGGCTCCAGCTCCACCTGCTAGCTTGTCGAACGAAGTATGCGGGACTAAAAAATATATGAGGCTCAAAATATGTCATGCAGTAGAGCGTGATGTGCGCAAACAATGTGCATTCTAATAGCCTATGAGTGAAAAATAATTAAAGCACGAGTTGTGGCAGCATTTGTATGGCGTTAGATATCACACAACGCTTCATAGGAGCCTGCCGACAAAACAAATGCATTCTAGTCTGTCCCCACCGTGATTGATAGTGATGAGAGTTTGACATAAAACCAAGGTTGTCGCTTATATACGAACAATGAAATCAAATAAAACGGTGTCTCAAAGTAGTCTATGAAAACAGTTTCGAGTACAGTGGGACAAGCATATACAGCAACATTCTTCATTTTGCAAAGCCGCAGTGCACTTCGTTGGAATTGATGAGCTCGCGCCACGAACGGTGCTCACTCACCGGCTGGAACGATGGTGAAGTTGCAGGGTATCTGCTGCTTGCCGATTTCGTTATCGCCCCAGCAGAGCAAGAAGCCAAAGTCGTCTTCGTTCAGCGGTGAGTAGAGCGCCGTGCTGCGTGTCAGGGCGTGGCTGTAACTGGCCAGTTCTAGGCGCTTGCCACTCGAGGAGCTGTTGAAGCGCCAGTGGAAGGTCACGTCCGCTGGATCAGCCTCCAACTCGCAGCGCACGGACACGGACTCGTGACGCGACACTCCGTATATGTGCTTTTGGTCCTGCCTGCACACGGGGGCGTCTGCGGGACAAGATAACGTGAATTCGTCGGATTTCTCTCACTTGAGATGCCTAAAAAACTGTCTATAACCGCATCGCATTATTTGCAGCGTATCTTCGTTCTAGCAGCTGTGTGTACACTCGTAAACAGTTCTCCAGAAATTGGGCCTTCGATTTGCTCCAGAACTACTGTCTCAACACGTTATTGAGAAGTGCGTTCCTCTTTTTTTTCACAGCAATTTTATGGTTGTCATCACACAGAAAAGTGTAGCGTGTTGCTTCCTTTCGCAACAAGTACCATCTTTCTCCTCTTCTGGATTGCCTCATCCTTCAGTCATAGTATGTACTTTATTGCAAAAGCCATCATCACAACGTCGCGTTTGTTTCAATCAATAGAGCGTGCTTTGATCAATCATTATTGACACATACCTTATGGGAGTGGGATAATCTTCCCGCTTACCTTGTAGATATTAATTTGTGAGCAATTACACAATGCAAAAGATAAGATGGTATACTACGGTTGTATTTAACCAAATGTTTCTATTCTACTTTTTTGTCTTTTTCTTTGTTGTGCTTTTACCCCTCCTTCTGTTTAACCTTTCTTACCTCTATAAATTAAGCAAATAAAGCGAAATGACATTGATTTTATGACGCTGATAGTGGTTGTACTTAAAGCAGGAAGGGGGGACATAGAGGCTTTAGAAAAGATTTTTTCGCTGTATCAGCCACGTTAAACATATCCCGAAATAACAAAGCTACGAAGAAATATCATACGTCAGGTTTAAAATCAAGTATTTTCGTTATTTCCCAGCTTGATAAACTGAACACAACAAAAAAATCCTAATTGACAACATTACACTGTTTAACGTCCCTATTAAATTCACCCCTCATTATTTGCCAGTTCTTAAGCAAAATCCTACTAAATATAGTAACATTTTCATATAGGCTGTAAGCTTATAGCTTAGAATTGTTCAATGCAGTTGCCGCAAAAGCCGACATCACAGGAATGAATTCATGGCTCTTGGAGAGGAACCCACGTGCAAACTTGACTCAGTATATTCAGGAAACTTGCTTATCTTTTAGAATACTCGAAAAAGCCGCAATTTCTTAACCTTAACTTTAGTGTCCGGTTACTTAAACCTGCTTTTTTAATTCACCACTATTCAATTTATTTAATTCAAAGGCTGCCATATTAAACAATTACTCTTGTTTATATTCATTCATTCAAAAGTGACTAATGACTTCCTCAAAATATCGTTCCTCATAACCACTCCTTGTGTTAAAATACTTTTATTATGCAACAGGGTGTGTACTTGGGCTGGCTGATATTACACTTTTCTGGTGGTAAGCAAACATTCTTCCCCGAAAGGCATGTCGCATCAGCGCTCTGGTATATCTGACTTTTTTTTTTCGAAAGGTTTTACGCACGAAGGACGAACGTGCTCACAACTCTCATTGCAGAACTCTTCCCCCGATAAGGAGCGCCGCCGTCTCCCCTCACAATGATTTAACACCTTGAACATCCAGCCATATTTATTGGCTGCATTCGCAATGCCCATTTTGTGAAGTCAATGCACAGTTGAATCGGCTTGGACATTCCACGTGTACTTGATTATTGCAAGCTGTCCGTTGCAAACAGTCACAAGCCTCTTTCCTGCTTCCCCTCACCCGTAGCAAGTGGTAAACCTACTTCTCTCCACTCAAATATTGGCCAGTAGACTTCTTAGGCTCACGCAGTGCAGTGACTCATTTGCTGAAGTAGCAAATAATTTATTCATATTTATCGTGACAAATATTGTTATGAGCACATTTAATGATAGCTCTATGCGAGCAAAGCGAAAAAATTGCATCACTCGCTTGTTGTTTTACGGTCATAAATATAGCACAAGAAATGTAAGTGATGTTATGCTGCTCTTTTATAGGAATACTTCAGCTTGTCGTTTGAAAAGTGGAGTAGATACTCGTCTCTCACAGTGCGCATAATTTATACCACTACGCCCAACTTCAAGCTCAAATGATTTTGTGAATAAAGCAGTCTACATATACCAAATTTTTATTTCGTTAGTAAAAAACGCAAAGTGACAGCACTTGGCCTTGTCGCTGAAGCACGATTCATATCTGAGCAGCATTGTCAGACCGCACTAACCGCCTCACGATACCGATGTGTTGGTGATGAAGCCAGACAAGCTTGTGCACGTCTGTTAAACCTACCGCTGACTTAATAAATCAGTGTGTGTATAGAAGCATCCTGCGAAAGACAGCTTCAGGCCGTTGTAGCAAGCGTGCTTGCAAGAAGCGGACCCCCCATCACTTGCATAGTTATTGGTCCAGCGGAAAGTGACGATTTCACAGCCACTGGGCATATTCTTTATTACGTAATCTGGATGTCTACTTGACCTTTTGCTAACGGGAAACGCTCATCCCCCTTCTTGAGAAGAGCTACCAGGGACATTGCAATGAAGCCTAAGTACTTCTAATTTAATCAGACCTTTAAATGAGTGCACCGAAATACGGTGCAAGGCAATTGTGCTACTGGTATTTTGTAATGAAATGTGCATAGTTAACAAAGTACTTTTATACTAATATCAAAATAGATACATTTATGAGAGTGACTCACACTTTATGCGTAGCATGAAGACGTTACTGGTGCCATGGCCTTCACGGTTCATAGCAATGCACTTGTACCTCCCACGGCGCGACCGGTGCACCTTCTGCATCACCAGTGACCGACTGCTGACGATGACACCAGCACTGGTGTTTGTGGTGACTTCCTGCCCCTCGAAGAGCCACGTCACTTCATTAGCCGGAGGGTTGGCGTCCACGTCACAGTCAAGGTACACGTCACGACCTTCGCGGATGTCATCTTCCCGCAGATTCTGACCTAAGCGAAGTGATGCCAGAGGTTTGTCTGCGTGATAAAAAAAGGTCCAAATCTCGTTAAAAGCATGCTCAGAACATTGTGTTGTCACGACAAAGTTTTCTTTGCTGAAGTGGTTGGCTCTGTGTCCTCAGTCACTTGGTTCGCACAAAACTCGCGGTATATTGCGACGCAAGGTGCAGCCGACGCGACCAGCGTCCGTCGGCCCGCCTGCACCACTATACCTGGCACAGTGCCAGGGCACAAACGATTGCACAGATGAACGTGAGCATGAGACGTTAAAGCATTTCGCCTGAATGTTATGGCACAGCTGCATGCAAGTTGTTATACATGGTTATCTAGCGGCTGACAAGCGATTTTTGAGTGTAAAGTGCTCAGTCTATTCTGAAGAGTTCTAAAGTATTGCTTCAGTGTGAAGTTTTAATAAGCCGTACATACTTAAGCTGCCAATAACTAGAAAAAAAATAAAACTTGCATTAAGGGTGAGAAGTAATGCCTGCTCAGTATTCCCGTTATTTAGCGATCACATAGCAACCAGTTAGAAAAGTTGACCTTAGCTAACGTGCTAGCTCCCACCAAAGTTCCGCAGCTGAGAAGTATGCAGATTAGCAGTTGGAGGTGAAAACAAGACCCATGGCACGCCATGTTCAAAGCATTCAATAGTTACTCAAGAGCCTAAAGCGAACGGATCAATAATTCAAAAACGTATGTTGGAATCTCGCGCCCATCGCTTTCTTTTTTCGCGGAAGTAGCAGCGAAGTGCACCGTGATAGTAGCTGTTGCGCTCCTTACCAGCGGAACGTTTCCTTGTGAAAAGGTAATTGCGAAAGTGCTAAAGGAACAACGCTATACTTGAAAACCGCCGGGATTCTTCGATTACCATAGAAATACCTCCATCAGCGAGGTTTTGTTAATGACTTGAGCTAAGGAAGAAATCGGAGTCCAAGAGATAGAGGTGACACCAAGCATATATAGCTTACATGAAAGATTGGCGAGAGGTAAATCGGTCTAAGGTGGCCTAATACAGGCCACCTTAGACCGATATAGGCCGTATAGGCATAGGCCGTATATGTAAATGCCTAGCTAGGTACTTCAATGTTTCTGTAGGCCGCACAACTCCTAGATTTGTCCTAATGTATACAGCTGAAGACGCATTAATGCGCACGTGTACACCACAGGGCTTTGGAGATCTTATACGCCTTCACCTGTTGCAAATGTAGGTTCCTGTTAACTCGTGCTAAGCTGCTAATGCTTCGTTTTCAATTTGTTCTTTTTTAGCGTTAACTTAAAGTTGTGTTTGTCCAGCGTGAAGAAAAACAGAGATTACTTTTGTGTCCACCTCGAGTAACCCAGAAGATAAGAGCCTTCGTAGGTCGTATTACTGCAAAAATTAAATGCCCGAATGTACTTGCAGGGACTAGGGCAACTGTTCACAAAACAAATTTGCCTTGATGCAAGTAATAAAGACAAAAAAACGCTTTCGCTAGTCGGCTTTTACGTAACAGCGCACACAAAACACAGACTCCGAAGGGAAAATGCACACAAAACACACGAATTAATCGAGTTTTGTCAAATAAGAGATGTTCCTGAAGGCGGCACTTGGACAAAGATAATCTTCGTTTTTAGTTAAGAAGACAAAGATTTTTCTTGTTGCCTATGAGCCCTTGTGTATTCAGTTTCATTGTTGTGTATTACGCAAAGGTAGACAGCTTGTCCAAACCACTATATAACCTCCTAAAGACAACTTCCATTCAGAAAGTTTTGGCTCCAGAGACGTTCAAACGGTTGGAAAGTAGTTTCAGTACGTCAACGAGAAGCCAGGGAATCGCGGTAAATTGATCACCATTCGGCGAAACCTTGCACTAATGGAGAAACTTGTAAGAAGCTGTTAGCCCTAACCGCAATGCACACACTTGCATTACACCATTGACTAACTGAAACCTAAAAGAGAAAACAAAAACATACGTGTGTGAATCGGTACGTACTAACTGTTTTCTGATGCTATACAACCAACAGCTTACGAGTAGACTGCGTGTTTTTATTATTGCTACAGGCTAAGCCTTTACAAGGCTCTATATACTGACCCATAATCGATGTCATGGCCCCACCTCTGCAGTATCTAATGTCCACTCACAATGGCTGCCAAACCTTCATTCAAGTTATTGCTCGTGGTGATTACGTTACGCTTGTACTTCTTCCGGCATACCTTATTCGCGATTCCTACAAGTTATAGTTGCGCGAGATTCCACTGTAGCATGGACGCTAAAGCGGCTTGCGAAATGTTTGATAGTCGGCCTAGATATCATTGACCGTAACCGGACGCCTTCTTTTAACCAATTCTCGGTACTAAAAAAGTGGATAGTGCTAGGAATAGAGCTCGCCCAGGTACATGGCGTGATATGCATTCACGTAGTATACTCTAATTCAGAGGCAAAAAAAAGTAGGCCCACAAATTATACTAAAAATGTAGGTTTTGCAGTTAAATGTTGAAGACAGAGCTGGCTGAAGGGAAACAACTACAACAGGCTGGTTAACTGATTGTACCAGACAAGAATCAAGATACACTTTTAAGAGGTATTCTACAGTACGCTGGCGAAATTAATGTGATATCCTTGAAGATAAAGGTAGGGTGGCAGAAAGAGAGGGGTTGGTAGGACCAGTGAATATTTCTCTCTTTCCTTTTTCTCCTGTTCCTTCCTTCGCCTAACAGCTGAGCAGTTCTAGAGCTGGCCCGCACGACATATGCCACTACCCGGTAATCACATTCTGGATTCCAGGTACAGCTATAGATGGCGTAACCATCCCGGTCGTGGATGGTCGGGAAGCATGACTTGCGCTTCAACAGAACCTGAAGATCCCCCTTCAAAAAGTGGTTTTCAGATATGCCAAAAGATACAGTAATCGTGTCCGTCAAGAACGAAGCGTTAGCTGAGCAGTCAAACGAGCGTGAATCACAGATTGTCACAGAATATGGTAAGGAAAGCCTCAGAGAAGGATTTGAAGCTCAATAGTTGGTTACAGTACTTGAACATTACTGAAACTGCGCCACGATGACGCAGACGAAAAAAAAAAGAAGCTTTGCGGTGTGTCGTCTTTTTCTGTTCGTTGCACTGTCTCAAATATGTTCAAGCAGAGGAAGACCGCATCTCCGGTCTTTCTTCGACCTTTACCCTGGATATAACTGGGGTAAACGTTTTATATGAATAATCACTCTCCCGTACAAATACGTAGACTCACAGAACACGTCTAACTTCCATCCCTCTTCGATGGCGCTGCCTTGTATAAACTGGTTCTCGGCCCTGCACGAAAGCACTGCGCCGTTGTCTTCTCTCCTGGGAGTGAAGAGTAGAACGCTCGAGCTGGTTCCTTCGTGGTTGTTGCCGCCCTGATGCTCCTTAGCCGAGAGTAGCTGCTCGTCTCCCTTCCACCACGTAAGCAGTGCTGGAGGACGCGAGCCAGTGGATGAGCAGACCAGCTCCACCGGATGACTCGCCGACAGCGGATGGCGGGGAGGCTGGATGGCCACGTCCAGTGGTATCACTGCATGTGTAATCGATGGACACTGTGTAGAATTTCATGTTCGAGATGTACGGAGCCATATAAGCGCTTCTGCTTTATTTAAGACGCCCAAGTTTACGCGACTGTTATTGGGAACAGGGAATAACCAGTGCTTTATTGGGCATAAGCTTGTGTATGTGAGTGCATGGGCTATGAATATTCTTTTTGATGTCTTGTTTCTTCTTTAATATATTTCCCTCATCTTCATTGCATTGTATTCTTGGTAAATAACCTGGATATCCATTTCGGGTCCTCCTCTGATGTTTGACGTACCTTCACTATTTCTCTTTTGATGCTGAAGCCTCAAAACATAACTGCTGTGATTGTAGTTGATCTATGTGCCTCTACAACGAAAATGTACCAAAGATAGCCGTATCAAGCTCCCTGAGATTAGACATAAATAAATGAGAGTCTGAAATTTGCAGAGATAAAAAAGTGCTTCCAAAAGAGCATCTTAGCAGGAAGCGTGACTAAAAATCAGCTACATTGAAAGATCATGTGGAAAGTAGCAGCTTCTATTTTTTTTTCAAGAGAAAATGGCAAACGGTAGTGCTTTGTTGTAGCTTACCTGTAACGAGATTTCCTCATATAATTACTGTTGATCAAAGAGTATCAAAACCAGCAAGTTTTCTGTGCAACTTAACTACCATGAATTAGGAAGAAAATGAATTGCACTAAATATTACATCTTAACCTAAAGCTTGAGTGCCCCATTACGTTGCCTGAGCTGTAATTCTCAGTTATTGGTGATGACTTTGATTTGATTTGATTTATTGTTTTCTATTTACACACATGTAGTAGGTGGAGGTGGGTGAGGGAAAAAACCGCACATAGGCGGCTTGAGGGAGACCTCACCCTCTTAGTGCAGTATGGCTACATTAATACTGTTATGCGTACAGCGGACATGCCTTTCTCCAAATTTGAGGCATTGAGAAGCACTCACTTAGGTATTTCTTCTTTTTTGCCTTTCGATGCACAATGTGGGGTCAGGCTTAGTTGTTTTCATAGTTCTCAGTAAGCATTCAATCAAAAGCATGTGCTCAATCATGGTTCTTGAGTCGTTGAAACCTACATATGATCACCAAACGCAAATGCTCCGTTTAAAACTGTTGGAATTTGAATTCACAATCATCATAAAATTTTCATAATTTCGTTGAACGAAGTTCATCTAAACAGATTTAAAGATGTTTGCAGTAGCATAAATCAGAACGAGCAAGACAAAATGAGAGACAGATTCAGCTCGGCCTTCAGAACCAAGTAGTGAAAGCTAACGTGCGAAGTCAAAGCGGTGTGAGTTGAGGGTTAGAGGAACACCGTAAAGCTGACTCGTTAAAGGCAGCCATTAATTCATTGAGCGCTGTCAAACAAACCCAGTAATCCCTTAAGACCTACGAGAACCGCTGTAACCACAAACTCATTTCTAGTATCAAGGTATGCCTTGTTAATGTTGGTCGTTACGCCGCATTCCGCTTCCATCTAGCATGGTACGTTCGCACGTAGCTTCTGACGTTCAGGCGCCATGACGCGCAAAAGAAAGAAAAAGACTTTTGTCAATATCACGAGTGAAAGATAGAATGAAGGGTTACTACATAAACTTCTGATTCTTTCTCCTCTTCGTTATTTATTTCGGAGCCACGTTCTAAACCAATGAAAAGTGACTGCACAGCGTTGGTCACTGCACGCTTTTTCCCCAGAGAACGCCCTCGCAGGGATAGCTTACGCATTGGTGAACGGAAAGGAGGGACCGAGGATAGCAAATAAGCGACAGGCTTCGTACAGCTGCTGCCACCATTATCGCGGAACGATGAGTGAGAAGGGATATACGGCAGGGGTCCTAGCCCGCAATAACGCGTTAATTGAAAACTGGCTCTTCGGCGGGTGCTCCGCAATTCGCATTATGACGGAGTGGTCCGGCGCATTTCCAGCCCGATCCCTTCGCGTACCCATCGCCGGTTTTCCCGGAAAGCTCTGACACGGAAGAACACGGCGGGAAAACGGCGAGCTGCTCATTCAAAAGCCTCGGTGGTTGAAAGCTATAACTGCACCCCCAGTAAATGGGTTCGCAGCTATCTGGCGTGACAGCGCGCGCTTCGACAAGCCAGAGGAGCATGCACTTGCTAAACAGCGATACAATCGAGGTTAACGATGAGATCATGTGTTCTTAAGTACGCCGCACTTATAAAGTTTGATTATACGCATAACTAGCTCACGCCATATTGTATATGTAAGCGTAGTTAAAGCACTTTATGAGAAGTACTTTGTGTTGGTGCCTCTAATTAGAGAACTTCACTATGCTGTGCGAAGCTCCGGACTAAGTTAGGAAAGTTAACGAAGACTGTCTGAAACAAAAATTGTCACGCACTGCTTCTATGAATTTCATCGCTCATATTGCACTGCTCGCCAAGCCTTTTCGTGAGCTTTGTTTCAGTGGCATAATCAGATTTTATTATTGTTAACACTGTCAAAGCGTGGGTAAATGAACAGTCTAATGCGCATGTGCGCTTAAAACAAGAATAGAGCTACTTAATTAATGAAATAAAACTTAAACTAACTTCCTTGGCCTGCGCGCAGTTATGGACGCTGATTTTGCACGCTTTCGTTCACAAGTGCAATCTTCATTTTTTATTTCATTAACAGTAAAAGTCTATCTCACGAGCCTTCTCTCCGCAATTCCTCTAAAAGCGAAAAATCATTAGTGGTCCCTTTCTTCAGTGCTCTAAGCGCATCTCAGTCAGCCTGGTAACTTGCTTTTATCAATTGTCCGAAATAAGTCAAAAAAAGGGGGCAATATGGTAGCTGGTTAGCTACAAAACACAGATCTAGCTCATGACTGGGAGAATCACGGAGTTCGCGAGTTTTTTAACACGACAGCGTTTCATGCCAGGGTACACTACGACTCCGCTGACGTATTTACGTCACGGATATGACGTTGTGAAATATATGCTACTGCATTGCTAAGAAAAAAAAAACGAGAAAGAAGTTTTCTGTTCGAGAGGTTTCTGTCGCAGGGCACCGCACCACAAACCTCTCGAATTTCAGAGCGTGGCGCTTACCACTAGGCCACCGAGAAACACTGCTCAGACTGTCAACAGCAAGCCATATACACCATATACACCATATACTATATATATATACACCATATACCGTACATATATATACACCATATATACACCATATACCGTACGGCGGTACTGAGAGCTTCACAACTTCAGCGAGTTTTCGTAAGCAATGGCTAAATGGCGCAATGATCTCGTGGTGCGTTTGACAGGCTCTAAAGGTTGTCGCCTCCTTGCTCCACGCCTCTCGCGTTTCGACGAGCGCCGGGTCTCTTCTGCGTGCGTGCTTATCAGACTCGTGATTCTGTAGAGCATGAAGGTCACTTCGCTCGCTGCCGCAACCGCGTTTACGGAAAGAGCACGCAGCTGACACACAAAGTAACGATTGCGATTTTCGTGCTTGTCCTGTGTATACCTGTGTGTTCGTTTTGTGCATCTTTCTTTCTGTTTGAAACACGCGCTTCATAAGTCAAGCTGTGACAGTTGTGTGTCCGCGCTCGTCCTGTGTATGCTTATTTCGTGCGTTCTTTCTGCAAGAGGTGCACGCTCCAAGTTTTGAGATGCTTGCTGTTCTTCACGTGACTTTGTAATTTGTTGCTTTAGCATTTATTCATTTGCCTTTGTGATAAAACTGTGCACAATAAACGCTAAACTACCTCTGTGAATACAAGTTTAACTTTTGTGTTATGCCGATTGCTGAAAAAAACAGGGATTAGCCACGTTTTCATGTCTAATCTCTCTTCATTTTGCATTTCTACTTCCCTCTAGATATTATTGTTCTCTTTGAACATGTTGTTTACTTACTTAGCATAACTGCGAGTTAAACATGTTAATTTACGCTCAGAGCTCATACGCAGCCAGCATTTGGGATAATCAGTAATTAGCGCCGCTGCCCGTAGGTATCATTCTTTACCAACTAGTCGCGTTATTTCATTCAACTGACATAAACGAATGTGTAATAGTATATCTCAATGCATTCCTGTGACTAAAGAGGTGAGAATATGAATAGTGTGCGATACTCACAGTTCATATCCAAGGTTATCGATCTTGACACCGCCACAGTAACGTTGTTGTTTGCCGCCTGACAGGTGAGCACGCTGAGAAAGTCTGAGCGCTTGAGTTCGCCGATCTCAAGCCAATTGCGAGCGACAGTGCCGTCTCCTACGAAGCTGAAGTTCGAGTCCACCATCCGCTTGTCACGCCACCAGGTGACAACAGGACGAGGCTTTCCTGTGATATGTACAATATTAATTGCGTTTGTGTGTATAAAACGACAAGATATACAAATATCGCATTCGAATTGTTTTTTTTTTGTTGAATGAGGCATTTGCGAATATGCATCTTAAGTGCGCCGCTGCTGTACTGTAATGTAGAGATGGGAAGAAAACAAACTCGGGGGCTTCAGTGACCTGGTATAGTAGCATTTACTTGTTTCTCAGTAACGATAAATTAGCGAGTACATTGTCTACTACGTCTGTTTCTTATTATTACAGCCTTTCTTTTGTGTGTTTGTTAATGAACAAATTCAAGTGACTGTCCTTGATGAACTGGTGACATGTTGAAAGTTAATCTTACAGTAACATCAACGAGAGAAACTTGTGGATTAAACCTGAATAATCGCGAAGAAAAACCCAATCGTTAAATGTATACTGGCACAAACATTTAAGTGTGGTACTTTTTGCCGCATTATATTGATGGATTTCTAAACGTCGTATAACAACACATCGCTTGCTGCAGCTCGTGGCAGAAAACTACAGTATGTTTATTACCGACCAATCCAAGTGTCGGTTTAGGACGACAAGCCATGATGTGTCACTAATGTTATCTAGCGTGTGAAAGGCGCACAGAATTGGAATGCACTTGGTCTTGCTTGCGTCATCTGCTCCCGTTCTTTCCCATGCGACATCTGGAGCTTGATTTCATCATTGTCGTCGTTGTCGTCGTCACCGAAGCTTCAACACGCATGTGTCGAAGGTTCAGGTAAGTCTAGAGGTAAGTGAAAGATGATATCCGTTTGTGTGAGACAATCGATTCCGCAGGCTATCTCAGCCATGAAGCCTTGAGTTGGTACCACTTTAGGTAAAAACGGAAGAAATCTGTCATCCTATACAGGAAGTGGACTACGCGGCATTTGAAATAACTGTCCAAAGATAAAAATGAGGTGTCTAATAAAAATAACACAGAGTACATCAAACTGAATCACTCTTTATCTTTTCCACAATCGCTTTTACTACTCAAGTGTGACGCTTACAAAAAGATAAGCGAGGGAAACAACATTAGTAGAAAAGAGGTGGCTGCAAAGTTGTTGCTGTCACGTTAACAACAAGTGCCTCATCTTTCGAAGGACTCTTTGGGACGTTTTTTAGAAAAGGACTGATTTTAATGCCAACGCCAGGGAGCCAAATGACGTTGATCAGTTAAAAAACCAAAGCCATGCCGTAATAGTAGATATGAAGGAAGTGACGTCAGGTTTTGAAGAAGAAAAGCGAGGGAATATTTGAAATTGATATATAAAGAGAATGACGTCTTGTATTTTTTTTCGAATCGTTTCTACTAACCTCCCTCCACCTCGCAAAGAAGCCTAAGGTTTCGTCCTTCGCTGAAGCGGCCGACGAGGCCTTCCAGCTTGCGTCCGTCTTCGTCCATAATAACGGGATCACCTGGAGGCACTGCATGAAAGAATAGTGACCATTTTTTCGTGTTATCGTATCCCCTCCCCCATGATACATATGTTTACTCAAGTGACAGTTAACATGAGGAACTAGAGGGTACACTGAGCTAAATCAGACCTCACGTTGTGGAACCACGCATTAATATGCACGGTAGGCGTGTACCTGATACTTCACTGATACGGCACGTTTTTTGTGTTAAAAAGGTTGGCACAGTGATTAATACTTCACTTAGACCTCATCACGCATTACCGTTTTTCTTAACAATGACGATGGGGAGAAACATATCAACAAAAATTATAATTTTTTCGTGATTGAATGTAATTATGAGCTTCATTTGTAGGAATTAAGTTATAATTATGGGCCAAGAGATTTTCGAATGTTATGCAGTGGACGCAGGTCACATGCGTTAAACTGCGCTATAAAATTTTTTCATGACATCAAACGTAGCAATCTGATATTCATCTTTTTGTCTTACAGTAGTGTTTTATAAATTACTAAGCAAAGAAATCTCATTAAAAAATGGGCCCTTGCAGCCATGCCACTCTCATGGTTTATAGAGGGATAAGTGGTCAAAAACCAAGCTAATGTTTGTGGAATCGCCATGAAGAAACATATTCATTATCTGCAAGTTCGGCGTCGTATAACGACCATATTACAGTAATTTGCCATCGTGGAGGGCTCCGGGAACATCAGCCTTGTTGGGGTTTTTTGACGCATTCACCTAAACCTAAGCGCGTGATTCTGTGACTGTTTGCCTCCGTAAAAATGTGGCTACCGCAGCAGCGATTCGATCACCGTGACGATCTTCGAATCAACAACTGGTCGAGCGCTGCAATTACTAATCACTATGTTGGATATTAAGAAACAGCAGGAAAAGCAAGAAACGTGGCATACCAGTGTGTTCATGCGTTTAGTGCAATTCCCGTATATTCAAGGTAATACCAGAGCTTATGTTGTCGAACGTTTAGCATATCAAGAAGTGACATAGTGGGACACCTTTTCGAAGAATATTCACATGATCACACGAACTGTACAAGTTATATCCTTTTCCTGTCGCTTCGTGCAACGCTCACATTAACTCTGCTCCCACTTTCTCTCGTTCTATGTTTCTGACAGAAGTCTTGCCTCATTTGAAACGTTCCTCTAGCCTTCTTCAGGCTAACACTTCCATACGTTACCACAACCATTGTGCATGGCGTCGAGCTAGATGGCGTGTAGAGTTTTCGCACCTGTCTAAGTGCGCCTGACAGCGACATATATCATCCGACACGCAAAGCAGTCTGCGTGCTTCCACAATGCGAGGAAAGTCCCGCGTTCTTCTCACTACGCAGAAGAGTTCGGTCTGTGCGGGTACGAACGATGACAGATGCTCTCTCGCAAGCAGGCGCAGGAGAACTTTTCCGCCACGGCGCGTTTCGTGGTTCCTATACAAACGCACCTTAAACGTAAGTCGTCGGTTTCGCATAGCAGCTGGCGTCATCTTGCAAAGTGTCAACGCAATGACAGAGATGTTCGCGCCCACGTCCCGAAGTTGACTTGCGGATTATTTGTAAGCAGGTTTACTAAAAGCTGTAGCAGGCAGCAAGACTGTTATGTAAACTATTTTAATCTTTTGAATCACACAAGAAAATCGTACCCGATAAATTTCACGCTGCGCAGGAAACTCTTACAGGCAATTTATCTAAGATTAATATACTGCCAGAGACATAATACATAGAGAATGAACCTTGTGTTGCGGAAAGAGAAAACATGGTCGACGTAAAAGACGGATGCAGCGACAGTTGGTGTTCTTTTTTTTAAATCAAAATGAATACGCGTTCTTCAGTGTTTTGTGTATGTGTATTTTATGTTGCTCAAACAAGCTAGTAATAAGCACTGTAATATATCTCTCCATGCACTCAATGGCGGTGACATGTTTTGTTTTATGTACCCACCCCGAAGGCACTAATATTGAAAAAGGCGTGTTTTGGTTACAGTGACCATATGATTCCTCATAATGGTAAAATTTGTACTTTGTCTCCACACGCGTATCTCTCTGTGCTCGGTTTCTCGGGTATGATGCTAATTGTGGGTGTTCAAATGTGCACATCAGCGATGAAAAAAAAGTGTCATGAAAGAACCTCTAGCGCATCTCGTGAAAAAAAAAACTACGCTGCATATAACTCATTGTTACAACTTGAAAACGTTCGAATGGGGTCTACCGATAGCCGAGGTTTCATAAAGGGGAAGAGAAAGCTCGACGAACTATCTTGCATTCTGAATATACTTTGTATTTATGGTAGTTCTTAAGAATTGTCACAAGAGAAATTTGCAGCCCTTCGAAAACAGTAGCAAACCAGCAGGCCCAACAGGAGCACAATCCAATTTTCGATTCCTCAATATAATGCTATAGCACTGGAAAACTACGATGTATATTACCCAGTGTCACAGAATTATTATATAGTACGTCTACGCGGTACTTTCGTCACGGTGCTTCGAAAACTGTCATGGCAACGATCCTGCAAAACAAAACTATTCCCCGCTTCTCGCTTTGCGTTTTCTGAACGAGCTGTACTTTAGTATCAACCAGCGTGCCAAACTTCTTCGCGTAAGTGCGAAGAGATTTCTACACAAAATCAAATGTTTTACATATTTCTATAAGGCAGCGAATAGCGAAAAGCTTAAAATCCAAGTTGCAATTTCCGCAGTGGCTTTGCGAAAAATAGAAAAAAAACAAGGTGAAAAGAAAAATTAGGGAGGTCAAACTGGTACAAGTAAGTGGTTTACTAACCCCAAATGAGGTGAAGAAAAAAATTAATGAACATCTCTCTCGGAAACGACGGCTTCGGGAAAAAAAGACAGGCATGGCACAAAGATTACGGGGACAAAGTGAAGAAATGAACTGACAGACACGGACACCAATTTCCAACTGTTTATCAGCAGAAACCATGCCTATCTCAAAGACTGCCAAGCAAAGTAGTCTCAAATCATATATAAACACGTAGAAACGCACGCAAGTCCTCATGAGCCCCAAAAATAAAGTCAGATTGTGCACCGGAAACTGTACTGAATGGAACAGCAAGAAATATGCTAGTGCACATTACAAGTGTCAACCCTAGTGTGAAGCCAAATTGGCAGCGCACAATTCAAACAACCTGAATACAGACTATCTATCAAAAAAAAATCACAGCATATCCGTGCAGTGCATGATGATGAGACGGATCCATCAGTCCGTCTGCGCTTCCGTCGTCCGTTCGTTCTTGATTTCTACCTTCCGTTCGTCCAACCGTCCGTGCATGCGTCCGTCCAAG
This sequence comes from Rhipicephalus annulatus, assembly GCA_013436015.1. Lineage (NCBI taxonomy): Eukaryota > Metazoa > Arthropoda > Arachnida > Ixodida > Ixodidae > Rhipicephalus > Rhipicephalus annulatus. The sequence goes on from WOVY01011801.1 coordinate 202,020, forward strand.
CGTCCGTTTCTGTGTGCGTCCGCCCGTGTGTCCATGCATCCATCCGTCCATGTGCCCATCCGTGCATCCGTTTTCTTTGCATCGGTCTGTCTGTCCATCAGTCCGTACATCTAGTGAACATTCCAAGTACCGCCATCTCGCATCATTTCATTATATATTCACGATACATAAGTACCGCCATGCAGTGGACATTCCAAGGACTAAACGAGAGGTGGCACTGCAGGCGGAGCGGCACGCGCGCACTCTCTTACAGCCTGCGCTTGTCTAGTTCTCACCTTCACCGCCGCCGCGGACTATCTCTAGCTAAACCTTGCTAATACCAAGATTACACCCAGCGAGTTTAACGTGGCAAAGTTTTCTGGTCAGATAGTGCTCAAAGTGCGTCTTTGCGTTACTATCTTTTTTTTAATAAGCATCAAATTCAAGAAAAATTTTGTTGGAGATCTATTCACCAATAATCGTTTCAGTATAGTGTTTCATCAGAAACAACTATCGTTTTATTTATGATTAGCAGGCGCGGGTTTCCTCCTGAATTCAAAAGAATGTGTGTGAGCCGCTCCTCTTGTCCGGCAGTGGAGGTGGCTACCTACTACTACTACTACTACTACTACTACTGCTACTGCTACTACTACTACTACTACTACTACTACATACATACATACATACATACATACATACATACATACATACATACATACATACATACATACATACATACATACATACATACATACATACATACATACATACATCGCGGACGCATGACCCACGGCTTAAGGAGCTTCGCCCTTAAATTTCACTTGATTGCCGCTCATACCAAAGATGGGGAACTAAAACACTGGCTACCCTTACAACGACTTTCCCGGACACTGAGGGGTTGGAGAAAATGTGGGTCAATAATGTTACTCAAATAAATACATAGTGGGCCACTTCAGAATGAACTCTCACAAAAAGTCCAGGAATCTTCAGGTATGACCATGTTACAATGGTCATGCATATTTCGAGCAAGAACCCTTCAAGAAAGTTACGAAGGAAAATATCATGTCTCTCTGCTACACGTTTCGGTTACATTGCTTTCCTCTCAGCATACGTTGGCTTGTGATCTAGATACACCATGGATATGCACAGGGGCGACTGAAAAACAAATGGCACAGCTCAGAGGAAAATAATGGCCCTTCCGTTCTTGTCGATACGACGACCATGTTTATTTTGAGGACATGTCTTTGAAGACATCTTCGCCTCTTATACGTTTGTTCATTAGCTGTGGGGCAACATGGTAATAAAAGATGGTCTTTTCATATGGGAACAGGAATTATACTACGTAAACAGCACTAAAACTCTTCAGCTGATTCGGTGTGCAAGAACAGTGAAAGTCAATTACAAAAGTCCGGGTATGGTAGCGTAGCCTTCGGATGCTTTCAACAGTGCTACTCGGTCGAAAAGAGTTTGGTTTGCTATCTATTAACAGAAACATATGTTAGCATTGATTAGCCAAGTGTTTGTTTTCAAGGAAAGGTTACTTGTTTATCCAATTTAGTTAAACTTGCGAATTTCTGGATCCATAGACATTTCCACTAGCCAAAGTTTTTACAGAAACTAGTTACATACTACGGACGTGTTACTTCACTACCATTCCTGAAGAAAATGAGTAGTATCTGATTAGGTGCGTCATTATTTCCGCCCTATTAGTTTTTTTAGTCTTTTGCAATTCCTATTCAAGGAAGTGTCTCAAACCAAAATACTAGGAACATTCGGCCTGTCTTATAAGCACAACTTTCCGCGGTACCTTTGATAACGCTGAAATTACAATAAAGTTCTGCTTACAAAACGAACATATTGCATTGTCTTCGCGTGGCTGTGAAAAAAATGTGCAGTAGCAAATAAAAAGAACTGACGTACAGTAGCAGCAAGTGTGTATGAAGACACACAGTTAAGTCAGGCCTATTTATACTCTTCAAGACTTATTGTTTCCTTCGCGAAACACATATATAGTGTCAAAGCCTACATATTACTAAGTGAAAAATATCGCATGATTAATTTGTTTGATAGCATATTTGTAATTCATCAAAGAGATTTCATATTCAAACTAAGCATTCATGAAAGCCATTCTTTGTTTAAAATAGCAGATATTCCTAAAGCGAGAACAAATACTGCCTACGTACTTTTGGCAAGGAAAGCAGTTTTAGTGCGGGACTGTTGAGCCTTTTTTATGGGTTATGGTGCGTGGCAGCACCTCAAATCTACCATTATAATAAAGCGGCACGTACCATCTTTGTACTCATCTTCGTCGTCAGCCTAACTCCCATAACACGTGCGCAGATTCTGGATGAAATAACTCTTATGTGTGACTACTGCAAGTGAGAAAGCAAGAAAAAGGTAAAAGAAAAAGACAGAAATAGAGAAAAAGGATGTAGAAAGAAAGGCGCGCAGATAAAGGGATTGAAGAAAAAGATAGCAGTCACTGCAATGTTTAGGGTAGTGTAGCAAGAGGTGAAAAAAGGAAGTATGGGTAAGGAGGAGGGAAAATAAGATGTGAGGGGTTAAAGCGTAGCATACTCATGTATAGTAGTGCAAGAGGCGGGAAAAAGAAGAGTGACGAAGGGGGAAAGGAGGGTGGTGAGTTAGGTGGTAAGGCTACTGCTTCCTTGCTATTCGAACAACTAGCGCGTAGCTTGTACAATTGGTTTAGCTTCCTAATAGACACTCTTTTCCATATAATACATCTTTGTTCAGCAATTTACGTGTTTGTATGTACTTCATCTTTCACACACTGTGTATATGGCCTCATTTTTCGCAACACCCATCGGCAGTAGCCTGCAAGGTGTATGCCGCCAAGAAACCTTTTGCGGAACCCATGCATCACCATGCACTGATAGCGAGATAATAGGCCTCACATGGCGTTAGCAGAAAGTGAGAGGAGAGAGTCCCGCTCACTCAACAGCGTTGGCCTTTCTCATCGTTCCCTGCAAAACATTTGTGGTGAAAAGGTAAACAGAGAAATCACTGATATCTCAACTTTTTGGTTGTTTACAAAGGAGCGATGTGGAGACCTTATATAGACGCGCCTAGTAGGAAAGACAGAGCAAACAAAAACGAGTATAGTGCTGAAAGCGGCTCGCCCACTGCATGCGCCTCAAGCATTACGTTTTCATTTGCAAACTCCAACAAGGCCTTTCGTGAACTACGAACTCATCCCCAGCATGCCCTTTTCGCAGTTGGATCTGCTCAGACCGGAAAATCGAACACCATGACACGCCGAATATAAGCCGAGCCTAATGGATGACATCCGAGCAACGGCAAACAGAGACACTGTTGACTGTGCATGCAGGGGAAATCGAATTTCCAGGAGCCACCACTGTCGCGGCAACCAGCGTCCAACATGCATCGTCTTCTTTTCAGAAGAGGCCCATTCATTTGTTCTGATGCTCACAGCGCCTCGCGAGTAAGCGAGGGAGAGTAATGAAGTCAACTAAGGGCTTTAATTGCCTGCAAAAAAGGCTTGCAAGCTGTCGTGGCACAAGCACAATACTGTTATCTAGACAGTTCAGTAGCGTTAAAATTTTAAAGATGATCTTTAAAGAGATCTTTCATCAGAAGGTGCTTTCATCTCCCTTTTCGTCTGCAATTTTTATTATTGCTTTTTTGCCCCTAGTTGTGCTTCTTCTGTATCTTAGTGAAAAAACAATATCGAATCAACATTTTGGGGGATACCGCGAACTCGTCCGGAGTATTGGCTTCAAGTAGTTGCTAAACGGAACAACCCTGTAACATCACTATGTATGTTCACGAAGACACAATCCACTGGATTAGGCATTGTTTTTTTTTCTGGCCTTTTCTGTCTCTTCAACCATGTACCTCTGTTCGCTGACCATCCCGTTGCATGATGTATGTTAATATACCCTGGCGCACCTCATTTTATTCAAGGCGATCAATATTTTATTGTACCTCACTGGCTCGTAAATTTACAATATTTTGCATGCCACTAAAATTGGATTTTTAGATTTTTATCGAAAGTCTGATACCGAATTTTTGTTATTTCGGCCCCCACATTTATGGATGCCCAGAAGATAGCTTATTTTCATTTTAGGTATTGGTTTTATTTGTGTTTATTCAAAGCGGTAGCTATGCTACATATATTTCTCAGTGTTTATCGGTTCTTTCACTCTTTCTAATGCGTGAATAATCAGTTCAGATTTATTGATCTCATTCCTCAGCGAATTACACGGTGCCTGAAGCTGCCTATTTTATTCTTTGTATACGACCATTTTGTCGACAGCATGTACATTCTGACAGACTCAGTCAGTGACTGCTGTCGTACTGCAAGTGCTTTTGTTTTGACCGGAGGCTTCACACTGACAATGCTGTGAATGTGGTCTAAATGCTACTGTTAATAGAATAAAGCAAGGTCAACACCTCTATATCCCTTAACAACATAAGACATGCTTTGCTTTTCTGTGGCACGTAGCAAGTTTTAGTGAATAAAAAGAAGACAATTAAGAATGTTAATGCATTGCCTTTACGGTTGCATATATACGTATATCAATAAGTGACCCATGGAAACCCTTTGCTTGGCTAACTATTATTGGTTTCAGTCCTTAAATGCGAAATCCCCTGCGCGAACTGAAGTGACCCCTATGGAAGTACTTTGCATATACGTTTTGATATTCTTAGTATATTTTGTTTCAGTGCACCATCGACAGGAACAAGCGTAGCACTTCGCGAAGAGGACGAAGACGTCTGCGCGTTAGACGCTTGCGCGAGAGGCAACTCAGCCATTTTGTTCGGCTGCCGATTCTCTATGGACGCTATATTAAAAACCTAGATCTCGCCCCGTCACAATATCTTCATCGCATAATATGTTTTCTTTCAATCTTTGCGCTTGAGTCAGAATTGAAAAGCTACCTTTTGTTTTCAGGAGCATGCAGAACTCTCTACACATTCTCAATTATTTTTCTTCTTTATCTTCTCTCTACCCTGATAAATTTTGAAAAAGTCAAACTTCTTAGATTATTAAAGTTAAATGGGCTTTGTCTACCTTACTTAACCGTACTATGATGACTATATCTGCTGCTGCCTGTTCCGCCAAACAGATAGCACTGCTGCCAGCCTAGCCTTCCTATCAACGCGGGCGTAAAGTCATACGCAATTTCTATCATGCCACCTCCTGCCGGCCAGGCGACCTTCGGTAACTCAGTTCCCGATCTTTCGTTCACTAAAGGTTCACGCTTCCAATCTTGACTTTTGGTTTCTTAACCACCTGTTTCCGCTTCCGGTCAGTACTTCAGCTCGTGCTTGTCTACATTTCACTTGCCCATTCAGCGTGGCTAGATGAGTTTTCTGGCAAAAATTATATCACATATGATTGTGGAATTCGTGTACATCATCTGTAGTTCATGCAGACATAGATTCCCCACATGAATTTCTCACGGAGCAGTCAATTTCAGAGATTCGAGCGCAGCAAGTGAAAGGTATGGCACTTTGAGACTGTCATGTACACTGCCCAAATGAAAGGTACCTGAGAAGTGGGTGGGGGATAGCGCACATTGATATTAAGTAAGGTTCCTAATAATTTTCAATAAAAACTATATGGCTTATTCTTCTTCCCAGGAATCCGTATAACACGAAAGTGAAATGTGTCTTCACAGAGGTAGTTGGCGTTTATTTTGCATTGTTTCGCCCCAAGGCCAAACGAATGAATGCTAAAGCAACAAATTGCAAAGTCCCGCAAATAACGGTAAGCAGCAGCAGCTAAAAACTTACAACGTGCACCTCAAGTAGAAAGCACGCACAAAATTAGCATTCACAGGACGAGCGTGGACGAACAACTGTCACAGCTCCACGCTTAAAGGGCGCTGTTTAACACAGAAAGAAAGGCGCACAAAATGAGCGCACAAGTATACACAGGACACGCGCGAACAACTGTCCCGATTCTTACTTCTTTGTTTGTGTGCAGCGTGCTCATTTTGTAATTGCGGCTATTGTGCTGAGTGAAGTAACCTTCGTGCTCTCTCAATCACGAATTAGTAAGGCGCGCACGCACAAGAGACCATGCTCCGTGTAGGCGGTGCACACGCGAACGCGACGCCCCTTAGAGTTGGCCCAACAGCGTACTCGTTGCGCCACCTCACTACTGATGACGAACACGCACTGAAGTGGCCAAGCTTTGTGGACTGTAACTAATATGTCGTGCATACGTTTAGCTTGCCGTTAGCACTCTCCACTGCATGCACATTGTGGCTTAGTGTTCAGCGCCACGGGCTGCGCTTTTGAAAGATCGCTCGTTCGCGCCACATGTCAAAGCCTGTCCACATGTTTTTTTCATTATTTTAGTGCCTTGGCGTTGTGCCTAGGCACTACGCCATTTGCTGTCATCGTGAACACGGATCCTGTGTAAGGAACCAAAAAGTCTTTTAGTGTTCTGTGTGTTTGACCTTCATTATCGGCATTTTTTTTACTTTGCATCATTTACATGCACTGTAGGCCTATACTTAGGCCTAAGCAGGAGAAAAAACAAAGCGCAGAAAGTGGTACAATGTCACAGCCTGATCAGACAACTTACAGAATTCTTCAACAGCCACGGCACATAAACAGTTAAGAAGGAAAACACCCATACAGAGCAGAATTCTACAAATCATTCACTCGGTCACTGCCAACATGCGATAGGCATGCATCATTAGGACTAAACTTAACAAAATCGTTCCTTTGTTTTTCAATACCTTCCGACTGAAAAGCACTTGCGGGTAAGGAGTTTTAGTCAGCAATAGTCGTGGGGAAACATTACAGCATATCCACGGAGTGTATGATGATGAGTGGGGCGAAGCGTCCATCCATCCGTTCGTTCTTGCTTCCGTTCGTCCGCGCGTACGTCTGTGCGACCACCCATGCGTCTATCCGTCCGTCCGTGCGTCCACCCGTCCGTCTGTGCGTCCATCTGTGCGTCATTCCCTGCGTTCGTCCGTGCATCTGTACCTGAAATACCTGAAAGTCGTGGGACTGAAAGAGAAGAAAAGATCGAATTCCTGTTTACAGGTATCTCACAGGATATGTCAAAAGCTTCTTTCCGGGCTGTGTTTGCACTGTGGCTACCAAAGCAACAGAGTGATTGAGTGCCCCCTTGTTTCAATTACCAAATGTTTTATTGAACAAGGAAACGATATCTCGTTGGCACTGTATTATTTTCAAAAGTGTTTCTCAATCTTGAGATGATAGTGCACCGAATGTTTTGCGTAGCTTCGCTTTTTTTTCTGTGTGTGTGTGGTGCATTGGCAGGGCTTTGTGGTTATGTATGTTATTTTTGCGCAATAGTAAAGCCGCAATCCTGCAATTCCAGAAGTAAATATATTACATATCCTACGGTATCACATTCCACTGTCATTTTGGACTTTACTCCAGACATTCTATGGTATACAAGCTTCTATGAGCTCTCTACACATGGGAAAGGACTAAGTCGAAGATATGTACTTCCATGCAAGACAGCTGCAATTTCACAGAAAAGTGCGGACCGAACGAAATCCTGCGAAGAGATTCGGAGGCTGCGAAGTAGTGTAAACAGATCGAATAGGATGTACTTGCTGTATGTAGAATAAACACTCAGCCCAAACAGTAAGCTCAATTCTGGACGAATAAACACACTAGATTGTAACGTGGTAAAAAGGAATCAATCTTGATGCCCGTTTTACCGAATAGGCAGACAGTCACGAAAACGATGTTTGAAATAAAGAACAAAGTGAAAGTAAATAAGGAGCCCCCAGATGTCACATCTATACTTGTGGGTAAAGAGCTGCTGGTTACAATGCACGTGAAATCATATGCAGTTTCATGTACCTTTCGAGTACTTCAACTGCCAATGTACGAGACTTTCGAAGGTCTTGATGTCAGGAAAAATGAAAATGTACCAATGGTTCAACTATCCTGTTGTTTCTCTCCACAGTCCATCAGTGGGGTGATCCCTGCAACCCCTAACTTATTGTTACGATAGGCTAGCGTTGAAACAATAGAATCGAGTGCTTGTTCTCACATTTTAGAGGATTCATTAATGTTGAAGTCTCCTACACTTCTACATTCAATGTGCGTGGCTGCCTTGGCGGGTTGCAGCTCGTCTCCTACGAAGAAAGGCACCGCAAAGTAATCCTGAAGTGCACTGGTATTCCATTATTACCGAAGTATGTATTGAGACGTTTTATTGCTGATCGTGTTTCTATCATTTAACCACCAAGATTACAAGTAGGAGTGGTAAAAGAAATCGAGCGATTCGGATTACTATGACTCGAGCCCTTAGCTGTAAGCAAACGAGTAAGTCAAAGCGTTTTTGTTTTAAAATATAACCGAAAAATATTTTTGTGCAGACGCAGCGTCTTGCTTAAGCGAATATGTCTCGTACATTCCTGTTAGTTTTTTTTTTACTTTGCGAGAGTATCTGCCACGTACTAATTAGGTCAGATTATGTAGTGCGACGAGCGCCACGTCGTCGCTGTTATAAATTTAACGTTTTAGTAGCGTCGTCGAAGTAACCCTCAGGAAAGTAAGAAAAGTCCCTAAGAAACTTGAACAACGAATGAAAATGGTGCGCTGAGAACATGACGCACACACTGAGCCTCGTAATTACGAAGACAAATGCCTGATAGACGGGAGAAACGTTTGACAAAGCTGTAATATTTAAAATACTCATAAAAATTGCTCAAGCAATGGCTGTTGACATGCGAGGGGTGGACACACCATGCTATGCCCGTTTAGCTCCTCTACGCTGAACCTTCCATCGCGTTCTTTTAATCACCTTTGTTTTCAGTAGATTATATTCCAACCCTACTGGCACTAGTCTGGCCTTAAAAAAGCTTTACGCTAACGTCCCGCTAAATTATCTTATACGTCACAACTATCTTTCACTTCTCGCTGGAGGATCAAAAGAAACTATCAGATGCTATAGATGTAAACGCCCTTGAACGAAATATGAGGATGAACGTTATTTAAGCTTGTAGCTCGTGCGTGATTAATACATCATCCTAGCCCCAGCTGAGCCCAGTCTCGCCCCGTGCAAAAACCTTCATGACACTGCGACCAGTTCTTTGCAATTGGAATCGTCAAATAAAAGAAAAACGTAGCGACAGCATGTGATAAGGAAGATATTTACTCAGATTCATCAAAGACCTGGATCGATTCTCACAAAAGTTGTACGTAAGCGAAATCGTATGTATAAGCGTCGCCATGGAAACGAAGTTCAAACTCTTGGTTTCCCGAGGTCTGCACTTGATTAAATTATGAAACATTGCGCGGTGTTCGAAAATGCAACCCGACAAATTAAAAAGGGCTACGTCATTTGCACGACAAATACGTCTGACCCGTAAAAAAGAGGTCACTGATATTACGGATATTTATTTCAGATGCCTCTGGAAAAATCAATATTTGTGAGCCGGTTTGATATACTCGAAAGTCAGTGGCCATAAATACAATTTTCAAAAAGGAGCTTCACTAAAGGGTCAAATAAATATATCTCATTTAGGCATTGAAACACTTTTGAATGGCCCACATTTTCTCTTATATAATAACATGAATAAGCAAACGCTAATGCGAGAAGTGGTTATATGTTTCTCAGAGAAATAACTATTTGTACACTCGAGCACATCAAGCAAATAAAAAGTAGGGAACGGCAACTTCATGTTCCGATAACTAAAATATAGATTGAAAACCACGTGTCAGGGAGACCTGCTGGTACGAAGCACCGCAAAAGACATAGCTTCTCGTCATCCAATGACGCCATGGTGTGATATGTTGTCAGTCAAGCACAAACGGGTATACGTTACCAAAATGGGATAACTCAGGTGTCAGCCCCGGTTCACTAAAAAATCACAGCATATCCACAGAGTGAATGATGTTGAGTGGGGCGAAGCGTCCGTCAGCCCATCCGGCCGTCCGTTCGTTTTTGCTTCCGTCCGTGCGCGAAACCATCCTTGCGTCCATCCATGCGTCCGTCTGTCTGTCCGTGCATTCGTCCGTGAGTCCGTCCATTCATCTGTCTGTCTGTCTGTCTGTCTGTCTGTCTGTCTGTCTGTCTGTCTGTCTGTCTGTCTGTCTGTCTGTCTGTCTGTCTGTCTGTCTGTCTGTCTGTCTGTCTGTCTGTTCACGCATCCATCCGTCCATACGTCCGCACGTCTATCCATCTGTCCGTTCGTCTGCTAGTCTGTCTGTCCGTCCGTCCGTGCGTCCATCTAGTGAACACTCCAAGTACCGCCATCTCCCATATCGCATTCCCTGTGGCACATAGCCGCCCTAGAGCAGGTATGTGCCACTGGTGGCTACGTACTACTACGTAGATACAAGGAATGGACAGACCTACGCTTTAGGGAGCTTCGCCCCTAAAATGAAGATGGCAACAGTTGGCCCAAAAAATAGCTCACCCACTTTTCCGCAGTTCTAACTGAGCTTCACATTGACGTTAGGAGAGTGGGAACACCATTTTGCTTCATCAAAGCAAGCTATATTGAAACACTGCATGCTTCCCCTCTCCCCTGTTTCTTCAGAGCGCTTTAACATACCTTTTTCAGGAGTGAAAATTTCATGAGGCCTGCTTCGTGTTTTTTGTATGTCACCACTTTTTAAACCCTTCAACATCGTCAAGTTGTTCCCATCATCAGAGTATTTGCACAATATGAAGCGCTGCATTTCTTAGCGCATCTCTTGTGCGAAATCGGTCAGCGTACATCACATCTCACAATCATGACTCTGTCCACACTGATTCGATTCAAGCGGTAGTGCTACAGTTCCTCGCTGTATTATGCTTTAGCGTAAGAGGTTTATAGAGCACACAAACAAATTACATCTTTTTTGTCACTGCACGGTGTGTATGCGTGAGCCCTTTAACCATTTCCTAAAAGCCACATCAGTGATGAAAGAAGTCACAGCTTTGCCGAAAAGGCGAAGCAATTAACGCGATAGCAACAAACTGAAATGTCAGGCGCAGAATGAAAATCAGATCGAAACGTGCCCCGTGTTTCTCACGCACAAATGACTCATGAAACGTACTCACAGGCACAGATGCACGGGAATAAGCGTCTCATTTGTTACTTTGCTGTATCTGAAAAGCGCACGATTTTCACAAATGGAGACTGCAATGATTGCAGCGACCTTTGTGCAGCCGGTAACTACAGCAGAATCGTTCAAGCTAAAGCCCGAGGCCAGCTAAGGCGTATGATCCTCCCCTCCTCGCCACCGCGAGATAAGGGCGCGCGAAGGAGCATTGATCCCTTTCTCCGGGCAAAGTACGCGTAGGAGATTAGAGCGGGCTCAGCCGCGCGATGTAGCGACGTTTAGGCGACGTGCGCTCATTGCACCATCTTGCTGGTAATGCTGAAAACGAAATTCCCCCCGAGATGCTCATGAGCAGTGGTAAGTGTAAAAGATAAATGGCTTGCCGTATTAACGGTGAAGGACGTGCTCCGGAATGGCTCAGTGGTTAACGCCTTGCTTTCACGACGCAGTGGTCCCTTGTTTCGATTTCGCGCGCCAGAGTGTTTCTTTTCTAGATTTTTTCTTTCTTGCGTTTTATTATATATAGATACGCATGCATATACGGTGCAAGACATCGACACCAACGCCGGCGGCAAAATTCAGCCGAGTGTATCCATATAATTGCTATCACAATAACAACATAAAAAGACCCGTATTCGCTACGTTTCGTATTAATTTATGCAACAAGGCGATGCATGTCTAGAAAATGATGAGTAGCTACATATCTGCTGAGGTGATTGATATTGACTCCAGTGACGTGACTATATCAATTATTAAAAAAATCAGGAACCCCTAAGCAAAGATAGGGTCCCGTTCTGCTCTTTCTTTCTTTTTTGCTTTTATCTTTTCTTTCTTTTTTTCTTTTCTTCGTTCTTTTGTTCGATCGTTCATTTCTCTGTTCGTTCGCAATGCAGGTCACCCGCCCCGCACCCTAATGTTTTCCTTCGTGCCTGGAATTGAACCTTTATGTACGTGTTTAGTAGCGGAACAGTTATTGCAACAGGCAACCGCAACTGGCATGCACTCAATCACAGACAAGAGTGAAATGTGGAAACAAAATACGACGAGCCACCTAGATGAAATATTGCATTGCCTGAGAAGCAAAGAATAATCGCCGACAAGCCCACGATCTAGAGACCATTACTTATTGTAAGACGGAGCATATAAACGCGCTCATGACCACCGAACCATCGAGGGCCGCATGCACAATGATATTTCCAGTTGTTCCGTACTAACCATGTGCCCACTCTAGTACGCATGCATGCATGTTATTCTGTACAATGTGGTTACTTGATTCGTTTTAATTTTCCTTTGACTTGTAAGATTTGGATACCCAGTGATCAATTAGATTTTGATGCTCATTTGTACGATGTATACACTGCCTTTACATGTTTACGATGTTTTGTTTGTGTATGTACAAGTTAAGGGTACATACACAAACCTCTTAATCGCGTAACCAGAGTAGCAACCATTTGGGTGTCCTGTCAGCCGCAATAGTCATCTTAGGGCCTCCTCATGCTTCCGCTCTTGTAAGTCACCCGCCACTTTTCAATCAAAAATCGCATCTTGCCCTGATGACGCGCAGAAGCGTCATGACCTAGATTTACAGGATGCAATTTGTGAGAGCAAGGTGAGTCACGCACGTGAGCGTTGTGTTGTTACTGAAACACGGAGAAATTGGTGTAACAGTTGTCTTTGCCGAGAGCGTACACGGCGTTAATTAAAATGATTGACTGCGTGGCAGGCGATAGCTGTCGCATGGACGAGAGCGTTTATCGAGTGGGCCACTTATGCCTCAGTAATACAGCTCAGAAAGAGAAGCACGTTCTGTTTTGCCGCGAGAAAGAGCAATCGTCACACTTTGCGTACAGTTGCTTAGAACACCGTCGCTCCCCGGCCCACAAGAGTGTGATGACCCCTTTGTGCTACGTGAAAACAACGGGCTTGGGCGAGCGCCTTAATAATAATAATATAAAAATAATAATAATAATAATAATAATAATAATAATAATAATAATAATAATAATAATAATAATAATAATAATAATAATAATAATAATAATATAATAATAATAATAATAATAATAATAATAATGAGCTTCCGAATAGGGTCTTCGGCGCTGATGACACAGGTCCCTGTAGTCTAGGTCAATTAAGAGTCGTAGTTTCAGTAGGCATGCTGTTATTTTTCTTCGACACAAAGCTTTTGGGGCAGACTTTGTGGTTCCCACTAAATTCAAGAAATAGGGTCCCCAACGAAAAACTCAAACGCTGTTTGGGCTTCGCGCATGTTCAGTGGTCTCGAATCTCTTTCTTTCGGGATCCAAAGCGATTAGGGACTCTATTATATTACGTTTTATGATATTATATAATGCTACGCCCCGAAACCAAGTGTGCTAGTGACTGACTAAACGGTTGCAGTTCCGCCTGCGTTAGCGAGTTCACCACCGATCTCCTCTTATACCTCCCTCGTTTTAAACCTTAATATATCCCTTTCCCGATCCTCCAGCACAGCGTAGGCAACAGATGCATATCTCGTTCACCTCTATGTCATCTGTCATTTGGTTTTTTACCTTTCTTTAGGAGAACCTATTAAGGTGCCTGTATTTCAGGAGAATACTCACCGATCACCTTGAGGTTGATCACAGTGTTCACCGAGCGGGCTTTGCGGAAATCCACACGGCACCGGTATTCGCCGCCGTCTCCCTCCCGCACAGGGTCAATCCTCAAGTGAGCTGGCGAGTGGCCCATGTCGAAGAAAAGCCGCCGTTCAAGCCCCGGCGCGGGAGACTGCCGTGCCTGGTCTACGTGATCCTTCCTGGAGTCAAGTGTGAAGATGGGTGCCAGACTTTCGTCTTTATACCACAGCACGAGAGTCACCGAGTCGTCAGGCGAAGGCGGGCTGATGTCGCATGGTAGCGCTACCTTTCCACCGGCCACGGCCGTGTACACTATCGAAGCTGCGTAGAATATAAAAAGAGAACAAAAAATTTCATTGGCGTCACAGAAATCAATACAACTATAAAATTAACAATGCTATGTATTTGAGAACGCGTAAATCCCACCAAAAATCTGTGGAAACCCCAATACGTGAGTTTCTAAATGCACACTCAAAATTCAACATAATTTGCACTTTCTAAATGAAACATAACGTTCTTAAGAACAATACTGGCCCAACTGGAAATGAACTGCAGTAGAGTAGCCTGTCGTAGCCCCAGATTGGCGTGATTCACAAAGCCACTGACAATTAAGGAGAACGCCGAGTTTGGCTAGTTGAATGACGTAGTGTCAATTTTTATGAAAGGGAACACGCGAACGCGTGGCCCGTGTGCTTCGGCGGCTGCTTGTAGCGCGTTCAAGCGGAGCGATTTGCAACCACAGCCTCCATTTACGTCATCTAGTGGCAAGCAAAACAAACGGTCGTTGGGGATATGGAACCGGTGGAATGATCACACCCGGTCACTTACGTAAACGCTTTGAAGGGGAGGCGGTTAATATCTTGCCGTTGGTTTCACATCACCAATGACCAGTTGTTTTACTCGCCACTAGATGACGGGAATGGAGGATGTGGTTGCTGTCACTCCCGCTTGAACACGCTGCAAGCGGCCGCCGCATAAGGTCCCTAGATGAAACAAGTTTCATCTATATAGGGACCTTAACACCGGAGTGCGTGGGCCACGTTTTAGCTTCTTCCCTTTCATAAAAATTGACATTGAACAGCCGCGACCACGTCTGTGTAGAGCACTCGAGCAGCCAGAGGCTGACCACGGTTTCACCCCGCAGAGCAAAATCCGGCTGTTCGCGTGCTCTATACAGACGTGGCCGCGGCTGTGCATTCGTTAATGATTATTACTGCGCTAAGGCGTTCGAGGAAAACATAAGAGTATGAATATACGCGTAGACTCACAAGTAAAATTGTACTGACTGAAGGATTAAATATATACAGGGGGCATAAAAGCATAGCATGGGCCTATTGGCCAAAGATGATGACATGACAGCGTCAATCAAGAAACCACGATCTAGCGTTTATATATTGCCCCTCTCAATCAGCAAGCACCACCGACAGGTTGCTGGCGCACACACGTGCTTCTTTTGGTGCGCAAGCTCACGAAGAACTCCAGCATTAAGAGCATATAGTTTTGTCCTTATATCGATACAACCCCCTGAAATCGTCAGCAGCTAAAAAATATATACAGCAGGCCCTGTAAGGATGTAGGCTTCTAAAGTTGGCGCAGCAAGTAACCATTTCGTGCTGGCTATTCTCTGCAAAATGATCGCTATTTTCAGCTGTTTTTGCGTTTCTATCTAAAGTAAGTTGTTTAGGTATATTGTATTTGTGAAGAGTCAACGTACTTATGATATATCCGCTAAAATATTTACTGATCACTAAACTTGCTTGTATCACTCGTGTTTTGGTCACCTTTTGTTTGGCTTTCTTTTTCAGCAGCAATATCGCTGTGTCACTTTTTCACGAGCACTGATAATGTGCACTTGAAGTTCAACTAATGACAGTGCTTGGTCCATTCAAGTAAGCTATATTGTTGTTAAGTGCCCAAGGTAATTACCCGATTCTGCGTGATTGCGCCTCAAGCCAACGATCGGTCAGAAGGAAATATTGCATGTGCGCTGGTTCTTATAGCGAATTGTTGCATAGACATCTCGATAAACTGGTTTGAGGCATCGTTAAAAAGTGGTATCGCTATTTACAAAATGGCACATGGGAAGGAAGGAAGGAAGGAAGAAAAATTGAGGGAAAAGAAAGGCAAGGAGGTTAACCAGCCTATAGGCAGCCGGTTTGCTACCCTGCGCATGGGAGTGGGATGGGGAGATGAAAGAGAGCAGAGAGGGAAGATAGAAACAGCACATTCGGCAGCACATGCGCGCACACTCAGTCATAGTCCAGTCTTGTCTTTCGCGGTGTGTGACATTGCTGTTACAGTCGCTTGTTCAAGTCGGTGTCGCGTAGGAATTTCAACAGAGCTTTCGTCGCCTTCTGTTGCAGTGTCTTCTCTCGGGCACGTGACAGAATAGTGTCCACAGACATTTCGCTGTTGTCGATGCGCGCAAAAGCATACACCATTGACTGTCTCTGGATTTCATACAATGGACAGTCACACAGGATGTGGTGTAGCGTCTCTTCGCAATGACAGGCATCGCAGAGAGCGTTGTCGGCCATTCCTATGACAAAGGAGTAAGATTTTGTAAATGCCACTCCTAGCCATAAGCGATGAAGTAGGGTGGCTTCTCTTCGGTCAAGTCCAGTGGGCATGCGGAAAGCCATCAAAGAGGACAGGTGGTGTTGACGATTCGTATCGATGCTTGGTGGGCACCATAGTGAAAACGTGATTTCACGCGCAAGTCGTCGAAGATTACTGGCAGCATCAGTCCTCGAAAGTGGTATGGCTTCTTCTCGTGTTCCTTCAAGGGCTGCCCGCGCGGCAGTATCGGTATGTTCGTTCCCTCTGATGCCGCAATGACTTGGCAGCCATTGAAGCGTCACATGATGCCCTTTCTCGAGTAAAGTGTGGAGAAGGCATCGAATTTCGAAAACAAGCTGTTAGTACGGGCCGCAACGGAGTGCTGAGAGCACAGATTGTAGGGCAGCCCTTGAGTCGCTGAAAATCGACCACTGTTGCGGTGGTTCCCGGTTGACCACACAAAGTGCAGCGCGCAAAGCAGCTAGTTCCGCTGCTGTAGATGCCGTGGAGTGGTCAGTCCTAAAGCTGATGGTAACACCTCTTGCTGGGATAACTACTGCCCCTGACGAACACTGGTGGTTCGTGGAACCATCGGTGTATACATGTATGCTGTCTGAATATTTCTCGTGCAAAAGAAAAAGAGACAGTTGTTTCAGCACGGGCGACGAAAACTCAGATTTCCTCCGGATCCCTGGTACACTAAGATGCACTGTGGGTCGAATAAGACACCAAGGTGGTATGGATGGTTTAGATGCATGAGTGAAGCCCGAAGGAAGTTTATCGTTGTATTTCACGATAATTTTGGCGAACGATGCTTGCCGCCTCTCTGAAGGCAACAGTGCTAGGTGATGGCCGGGGGCACGTGCGAAGTGTCGGATGTGCGTTCTCAGGACTTCTACAACAATGTGAGTTTGTATCGGATAGTCACCAGCAATTGCAATTGTTGCATCTGTTGACGTACATCTGGGCAGACCAAGGCACACTCTCAGCGCTTGGGCTTGTACTGCCTTTAAAACACGAACATTGGTCTTGCAGGTATCGCTAAGCACGGGCAAGCTATATCTGAGGAAACCGAGAAACAGGGCCTTGTAGAGCTCCATCATTGCGTCTACTGACATCCCCCACGTCTTTCCTGCTAGGAACTTGAACAGTTGAGAAATAGCGGTCAGGCGCTTCTTCATGTAGGTCACATGCGGACTCCAACAGAGGTCCCTATCAATAATGATGCCCAGAAACCGGTGGGTTTTGGCGTAAGAAATCGGTCGCCCGCAGATTGAGATGACATAAGGGGCCATTGCTCTGCGAGTGAAAGCCACCAGCGCGCATTTTTCTGGTGATATGCTGAGACCTTGTTTGAACAAGTAGTTGGCAATCATAGTTGCTGCTTTTTGAAGCCGGGAACGTATCTGAGGACGTGTGACTGCCGATGTCCAGACACAGATGTCGTCTGCGTATATTGAGATTTTAATGGTGCTTGGCAAGTATTCAGCAAGGCCAATTAGTGCAAGATTGAATAGCGTCGGGCTAAGAACTCCACCTTGAAGAACGCCCCTGGAAGTATAGCGTCGCGTAGATGGGCCATCTTCTGTTAACACGAAGAATGATCTTGCAGCCAGGTAACTCGAAATCCACCGAAAGA
This sequence comes from Rhipicephalus annulatus, assembly GCA_013436015.1. NCBI lineage: Eukaryota > Metazoa > Arthropoda > Arachnida > Ixodida > Ixodidae > Rhipicephalus > Rhipicephalus annulatus. The sequence goes on from WOVY01011801.1 coordinate 219,858, forward strand.
CTCGACCACCAAGGCCAACCACCGCAAGAGCACCCAAAATGGCTTCATGTAGTACATTATCATAAGCGCCTTTCACATCTAGAAACAAAGCTGCAGACAGTCGCTTACGGGATCTTTCGTGCTGAACGTACGAAACTAGATCAATGACATTGTCAATAGAAGAGCGGTCGCGTTGGAAACCAGCCATTGAATTCGGATAAATCTTGTAGTATTCAAGATACCACTCCAGGCGGCCTAGTATCATCCGTTCCATTATCTTCCCTACGCAGCTGGCCAGTGCTATTGGGCGGTATGAGGTTAGTTCGAGTGGGGATTTGCCCTGCTTCAAGATGGGTAACAAGCGGCTTACTTTCCAGTCATCAGGAACATTGCTATCCTGCCACGAGATGTTGTAGAGGCTCAACAGTTCTCTCCTTGCACCTTCCCCAAGGTTGCACAAGGCTCGGTACGGAATACCATCTGGGCCCGGAGAAGTTGAACGCCTGCAGAGAGCTAGTGCCGCCTCGAGCTCCTCCATTGTAAAAAGGAGGTCCATGTGGTAGTCACGGGAACGGGGGACGTCACCTCTCACTGGATAATCTGGACGAGTGGCTTGGTTGGCGATCTGCGCACAGAAATCTTCTGCGACATCGATGTCTTGCCTCCTTTGAAATAGCGCGAGCGCTTTGAATGGAAAGCGCTGTTCCGTAGGGTGACGCAGACCTTGCACCGTTTTCCAAATGTGTGAGAGTGGCTTGCGAGGGTCTAGTGACTGGCAAAACGTTGTCCATCGTTCCGACGCTAATCTATCCATGCGACGCCGAATCTTCTTTTGCATCCTCCTGGCAAGATCGTGAATTGATTTTGTACGCCGATACCGACGCTCCGCCCGGCGTCGCAGTGCTCGGAGTCGCTCCAACTCTATATCAAAGTCGTTTCGTGTGGAAGATATCGTCACCGTGCGAGTGTCGTTTTGCATTGTGCTCTTAATTGTTTCCTCTAACCCAGATCGTAGGCCATCGCTGCAAGCATCTTCCATGTCAGATTTGAAGTTGGTCCATTGGACTGCTCGAATGGTCGTCCGTGGACCATAACTAGACAAGCCTTTGATGTTAAGGTAGATTGGAATGTGATCACTTCCTCGTGTCTAAACATCTGGAAACCACTTGACGTATCTCGCGAGGGAGTTGGAGACAAAAGCAAGGTCGAGACAGCTGCCGTATGTCACACCTCGAAGAAAAGTGGGGCTGCCGTCGTTCAGGAAAGTAAGGCCATAGTTGTAGGCGATGTTTGCTAACCTGCGTCCTCTTGCATTTGTCCGCGTACTTCCCCATGCGTGATTGTGCGCATTGAAATCACCTATGAGGACCCATGGTGCAGGACACACTCTCAAAATATCCGCTAATCTCCTGGAATCGAGATTACTTGACGGCGATATATAAACGCCTATGAGTGTAAACAAGAGTTGGTTCTTTTTCACAGTGATGCAGACATACTGATTGTCATCGTGAGGTGCAATTGGTTGCACAACATACGTCAGTTCACTACGAACAAAGACGATGATTTTGCTGCACGCACCGTTTGTTGAAGACATGACAGCTTCGTACCCCGATATTCTTATTGGTTTCGACAAATTGGGTTCACAAATGACGATGATTGGAAACACGTTGGTAAACACAAACTGACGAAAATCTTGAAAGCGTGATTTTAGTCCTCTGGCGTTCCATTGGATGAAGGATGCAGCCTTGACTTCTTTAAGAAATGTTGAGGTGTGAGTAGCCATCTTCCTAGTTGAGAGATTCAAGCACTGGGCTTAGGGCGTCCAATAGTCGAAGTGCACTTCGAGCAGATGGTGTCTTCATGTCGACTAATATCGCTCGGATTGCTTCTATAAGGGAACGCAGCACCAAGATCACTTGACGATCAGTTTTAGGCAAATCTTCCATGGTTGGAGACGGCTCTTGTGTGGCCGCAACCTGCAGAGGTTCCTTGGCAGAAGAGCGCGTCGGGAGCGTGGGCCATTCCTCCAGAGAAGGAGGCTTCTCTGTTTCTTTCGTAGAGGTGGTGGGCCCTTTCGCGGCGCTACTAGATAGAACCGCTAAAGAGTGGGAAGGAGCGTCTCGGGAATGTGCCTTCTTTGAAGACTTTCGATGATGCCGACGTCGACGCCGACGCCGGACTACTTCGGCTGCCTCCCTGTGTGTTGAGTTGTCTCGGGCCATTTGTCTGAGAACCGCGCGCTCCTTTTGGATTCGAGGACAGTCTTTCGACGAGGCAGCATGAGGACCACTGCAGTTGGCGCACTTCAGAGTAGTCGCCCGACAGGCGTCTTCACCATGAGATTAAGCGCAGCAGGGACGAGGTCGTAAGTTGGGGCATACGCCCTTGACGTGTCCTAGCCTGAAGCACTGATGACATTGAAGTGGCTTTTGGATGAATGGTCGAACCGGATGTCGAAAATGTCCAACTTTAACGTGGGACGGTATGCGATCTCCCTTGAAAAACACTTTTACACAGCGCGTATTTCCAAGGCGCCGCACTTGCGTAATGACAGTTCCCTCGTTTGCAGGCTTGATGAGGGTAGACAAGTCAGCATTAGGAATGGCAGTGTCGATGTCATAAATTACACCGGCAATTGATTTGTCATCCATCGGGATAAAGGGGCGCATTTTAATGCCACCTAGCTCAGTCATTTGCTGCAGCTGTCCTAGCGCACTCACATCGTGTACGTCTATGGCGAGATTGTTCTTCCTTGGGTTTACTCGTACGTCCTTAATTTGATGTGGCACCACACATTCGAGAGCAACCGAAAGGGCTTGCCTGTTCAGGAGCCGTAGGTTACTTGATGGATCTTCGGGCATGAAGATGATGACGTGCGGCCAGCGCGCAGGCCTTGAATGCACAGTCGCTGTGCTTGCAGGAGCTAATGCTGCTGTATTCGCCGTCCTTCTCTTTGCCCTCTTACCCCGGACAGGTATAAAGCTGCCATCGGATGTGTCGTCTTCCGACATAGAATAGAGATCTGTGTCCTCAGTGTCACTGGGAGAGCCAGCTCGCTTCCCCTTGGTTGACGGGTGTGAGGACCTGTGACCAGGCGGGCCTCTGGCATGCTCCATGTCCATCACCGCAAGACGGAGAGCCGAGGCACCTCAAAAGACCGATAATTTCACTAAAATGAAACAGAGCGCTGAAACAAGCGTTCTTCTAAAGAGACACTTCTTCTTCCTCCTCCCGGCGCATGGTAATATTCATAGAATGCCGTGGCAGGATATGCGGGCATACGCTAAGCTCGCGTGCACGTTATAATCTATTTATTTATTTATTTATTTGAATACTTTCCATGCCCGAAGGCTTATTTGCAGCTGCCATTCCAATACAAGGAGCCTCGACATGTTGGTGTCGTTGCCACACTACCAGATAAGCCAATTTTAGTACCCACTCGCTGTATTATTGTGGATATTGCTCACTCTTTATAGCAATAGAAAGGAAATGTCGGCAGATGGCACGTAAAAAAAACTAGAACTGAACAAGGTTTTTAGCTGCGCAAGTTTGTTTACGATTATAATAGAACTGCTCAGACTAAATGCCAGTTTCTTTACTTCGTACTCGTGAATGTCTGCACCAACTAGGGAAATTGGTGAGCCTGAATTGTTTTCCCGGCTGATATGGCATTGAAAAAAAAACAAGAAAAAATGGCAGCATATCCACGGAGTGAATGATGGAGAGTGGGGCGAAGCATTCGTCCGTGCATGCGTCCGTCTGTGTGACCGTTCATGCGTCTGTTCGTGCGCCCGTCCCTGCGTTCGTTCATGCATCCGCCCCTGCGTCCATTCATGCGTCCATCCATGCATCTGTCTGTGTGTCCGTTCGTCCATCTATTCAACACTCCAAGTCCCACCATCTCGCATCTTTTTATCATATATTCCCCATATAGAAGCACCGCCATTCAGTGGACATTCCAAGGACTAAATGAGAGGTGGCACACACACACTTTTTTACGGCTTGCGCTTCGGGTCTACTTCCCACCTTCAACCACCTTGAGTTCATGGTATATACTAGTTCACTGTATTCATGGCACTGCGGCCCAATGCTCGCTAAACCTTTCTAAAACCAAGGAGGTTACACCCAGCGAGTATAACGTAGCAACCTTTTCCTGCAATATAGTGTTCAATGTACATGCCAGTGGCTGCTAATGTGAAATGAGAGACAGGAGGATTCAGCTTTTAATTTCTTACGGCTTGCGCTTCGTATCTGCTTCCCCCCTTTAACCACCTCGAATTCATTCATGGTATATACTAGTTCACTGTATTCATGGCCCTGCGGCTCAACGCTCGCTAAACCTTTCTAAAACTAAGGAGGTTACACCCAGCGAGTATGATGTAGCAACCCTTTCTTGTCCGATAGTGCTCAATGTACATGCCAATGGCTGCTAATGGGGATCGCAGCGTGCGCGTTGACTAAAAGCCGAATGCTCCTGTCTCTCATTCCCTATTAGCAGCGATTAGGCATGTATATTGAGCGCTATTTTTATTATTAAACAACGCACAGAAGAAATCTCTCAGCGGCACCACCTTGGAGGTCAAATGTTATACCTATTTCGAGTATGTGCCACTGGTTGTTACGTACTACGAGGGACGCACAAGCTACGCCATAAGGAGCTTCGCCCCTAAAAGCATAGTCTGTGCGCTTAGGTGCACGCTGCGCTCCATTCTTTACGGTGATTCTGGTGAATAAGTTACACAGTCATGTTTTTGTATTTCGTTTTTGGTTCTTTCATTGCTTTCTGTTATTTTACGGCACTGATACGACGAAGAAAATGTTAAAGCGTACGCAGCACCAATAAAGCCACATGATATGCTTGTTATTTTTTCAGAAGCGTGTTCAGATAACAAAGCTTGAAGGCTTGTTTCGAAATGCCTATAACCACAAGTTAGAAAAAAAAACTTCCAACGTATCTTACTGAACAGTCACGCAAGTTGCAAATTGAGATTCTCAAAATAGTACGGGAGGGCCCCAAGCACTCTTCACGCTTTTTTTATCTATTGTGGTTATTTACTACCCCTTACCGCAATGCGCACTCTTCGCTAGTACTGTGTTGAAATTTCAAGAGAGTCTGTATAAGAAACGAGAACAGAGATAACGGGACAGGAAGTCTTGCTGGAACAATGCGGTCAAACTAAGCGCGGCTTATTCTCAGGTTAGGGGTACCCCAGCATTTCGTTCGCATTTGCAACACGCGAGGTGAAAAACGCAACCTAGCGTGACTCACTGGGGTCAGATTTCGCGTGAGCACTACACACAACGACTGTCTGAATTTGTTGTCTCTGAGCGCTTCCTTGGAAACTTTCTTTATTATTTTTCAGGAACCTACAGACTCGCTGCTTTTGCCAGAATGTACATAGAAAGCAAAACAGCGTATCATACGAAGCTTGTTAGTGAGAGAGATAGAGAAAGGTTTAGCGAAATGCAGATAGGTTAACCAGAAAGAAACGTTTGCTTTGCTACCCTGCACTGGGCAAGGGTAATTGGAATAGAAAGGTAAGGAGGAAAAAATTGGCCCGAATCTACATGTTGCACTATCAATGCCATCGAAAGATGATAGTCTTGCGTCTGGAGAGAGTGAACAAAACGTTTATTTGATGTTCTGCGCAAGAAAATCGCTGAATGGTATTCTGAAGGCGCAGCGTTAGAGTGCCTCGAGCATGTAGCGTAGGCGAACAAGCGCATCTAGGCACGTTAGACACGAGCGCCATCTGGCAGTTATCTTCGAAAACGAAGACGTGCGGTGCCCCGGAGAGAGATGCGCGCCAGTCTCAGAGGTGATAAGGTGTAGAATTCAGAGCGATGGACAGGTGCCACCACCGTCTCATCGTAGCAAAGCGTTGGAAACACCGTCTTGAGCATCGCGTTGCACTGTCAGCGCAGCGCGAAAAACGCTACATTCCTTAGAGTTACTTGCGTGTGCCTCTTCTAGTATAAAGGCAGACATACAAAACATAGACGTGTTGTTGTATCGCCTCAGATATGCGCAGTATTTGTTTTTTTTGATTGACTATCGCACAACTATGAGCGCTAAACCTTGAGTAATATTTGGTGGGCGCTGCGGATGGGGTTGGCCGTTTGGTGCCGTTTGAGGTATTGTTAGGGCGGATAAACAAACAAATGTACAGGCAGGCAGACAGACAGACAGACCAAAATTTTTCCGTCGAAGGTCCCCAAGAAAGACTATCGTCTTTGAAAAGACTAGGAGGAGGCATCGCCTTCCCTTCTTCCAACAGCTGCGTGTTACTCTCTCAACTTCTCTCCTACCCCATGCTTGAGCTCGCACCCACATTGGGTATGCGTGTCCCATCCCTCTCTCCTCTCCTTTACCACCCCCTCTCTTGACTCGCAATGCAGAAGCAGGGAGCGTCTACTAACCTGCTCTGATTGCCCTCGCTCCCCCATTGCACATACGCGTCCCCTCCCCTCCCTCTTTCCTCTCCTGATCATCCCCTGTCCTGACTCGCAATGCAGAAGCAGGGAGCGTCTACTAACGTACTCTCTTCTACCTCCTGCTTACGCTTGCTTTCCCATTGCGCATGCGTGTCCCCTTTCTCTCCTCTCCTACACTTCCCTCTCCTGCCTCACAGCGCTGACGCAGTGATCGTCTGCTAACCAAAGCTCACTTTTCCCTAGGCACTGCGCCTTGCTCCCGACCGGGGTGCAGAAATTAGGTGCCTTTCTCCTCTTCTAACCACTACCACCACTACTTTCCCCTATTTTTCTACTGCTTCGCTAGTCATCATCGATTAATTATATTTCGTTCAATCGACACGCTTTGTAGTTCGTATCTTTTCTACTTTTATTTTAATATTATCCTACATGTTTCTGCCCCACATGTTAGCACAATTTAGTAATAATAATTTCTGTGATTGTGCGTGTCAAAGCAACGTCAAGATTTTCAGTCCCGTTGTATTGTAGGGCTCTGGAAAGATCACCCATCTGGTTTTTCTCAACAAGCATTGACATCGTACAGTAACGCGATCTTCAGTCCGCATTCATCAGCCGCATTTCTATACATGGAAATGCATCAAAATGCGGCTGCCGCCGTCAGAATTAAGCCCGATTCTTTCGAGTCAACAGCCGTACACAGTGACCATTGTATCACAGCGGGGCAGTATGAGGAGAAAAATTTGTGGCCGCCTTTCCGAAGCAGAACATTAACAATGTGTAAAACATTTATTAGAGTTATGCAGATACTGCCTACTATTTATTTATAGTTTTACAGGAATCAGTAGGCACTAGTCTACATGAAAGCATTGTTTGTATAATGCGAGCAAACACGAAACGTTTCTCAGTGATGGCGTCAAACAAATTATGCCCACTTCCGTTTATTATTACAATAAATATTTTCTGTCAGATAATTCAGGAGGTCAGAGAAGCGTCGATTTTTCAGTGGAACGCAAGAGGTCTGAGATCTCGCATATCAGATTTTCGCCAGTTTGTTCATCTGTACCGATTTCCTATCATGATTATATGTGAACCGAAATTATCGCACCCAATCAGATTATCCGGTTACGAGTCATTTTTCTCTTCAAGTGACATCGAAAGTAGCAAGGTTGTTGTATTTATTCGCCGGGAGCTTACTTACGTCGTCCAGCCAGTGCAACCTCACGATGGCAATCAGTATGTGTGCTTGTCTGTTAAAAAAGAAAAGGTGCCATTCGCACTTCTAGGCGTGTATGTATCCCCATCAAGTCATTTCGACGCCAACAAACTAGACGGCATATTAAGGGCACATCTGGATCCGTGGGTTGTCACCGGGGATTTCAATGCACATCATCCCATCTGGGGAAGCTCAAGGCTTAATTCAACGGGACGACGTCTAGCATCATTGGTTTCCAGCCATGGTCTCGTCCTTCTGAATGACGCCAGTCCTACGTTTTTACGAGGCACTACATATAGCAGCTGCCTTGATTTGTCCTTTGTTTCACGCCGATTTGCTACACGGGTAAAGTAGTTTTTGAACATTGAAACACACGGAAGCAACCACATCCCCACTTACCTGAAGATAAAAGGTATTTCGAACACGTACTCCTCTACCACAACACAAAGAATAGATTGGAGTGTGTTCAAAACTCAACTTGAGGATGCTTGTGAAGAAGGCCTGTCCAATGGTCTTCAGCAAGCTATTAAGGAAACTGCACATGCGGCTATGCGCACAATAATATGCTCTTCGAAGTACTCTGAATGTGACCTCGAGCTGGAACAACTTCGTGCGAAACGCCGTCGTGCCGAAAGACGATACCGACGCACCAATTCCACAGATGATCTACGGACAGCCCGGCGCATCCAAAAGAAGATACAACGGCGCCTTGACAAATTAGACACCCGACGATGGAGAAAATTTTGTGCGTCGCTAGATCCTCATAAACCACTGTCTCAGATATGGAGAATTGTGCGAGGCCTACGTTCTGTTTCAGAGCAGCGTTTTTCCTTCAGAGCCCTTGCACTTTTTCATCGCCGGCATGAAATTGAGATAGCAGAAGATTTCTGCGCTATGACCGTGGGCCAGACAGCGTACACAAGCTTACATACAGTGAATCATATCCCTCACTCACGGGACCCACGCATGTATCTACCATTTACATCACAGGAGCTCGATGTGGCGCTCGTCTTATGTAATAATTCGTCGTCAACTGGCCCGGATGACATCTCATACAGGATGCTGTGCAACCTTGGTAAACGGGCACGAGAAGCACTCCTTAACATCTTCAATGATTCCTGGCAAGCTGGCGTCGTTCCGCAAGATTGGAAGATTAGCCGCTTGGTACCGATCCTTAAGCCTGGCAAATCTCCCCTGGACATTGCCTCTTACCGACCGATCGCATTCTCAAGTTGCGTAGGAAAGGTAATGGAGAGAACGATCTTGGCCAGGCTTGAATGGTACCTGGAATACTATGAGATATATCCGAACGCCATGGCTGGTATTCACCGTCACCGATGTTCGATCGACAATATTATAGATCTCGTCACATATGTCCAGCAACAAAAGGCAGGTAAACGACTATCTGCAGCCATGTTCCTTGACGTAAAAGGAGCATACGACAACGTTCTAGATGACGCCATCCTCGAAACCATTGAGTCAGTGGGCCTAGGCGGGCAACTGTATTGTTGGACACGCAGTTATTTACAAGGGCGGACCTTGTTTGTGACCACTGCAGATGGTCCAACCTCCCAACACCCAACGCATCGTGGAGTCCCGCAAGGTGACGTCTTGAGTCAAACCCTCTTCAACCTCGTTCTCATTGGTCTTGTAGAACGACTACCAAGTGTGGTCAAGTTATCCATGTAAGCTGACGATATCTGCGTCTGGACATCTGGCGTGACAAGACCTCAGGTACGCGCAAGACTTTAGAAAGCTGTGACGTTGGTATCAGTGTACCTTAAGGACCACGGTCTGAAAATCTCGCCAGCGAAATGCGCATTGATTGCTTTATCGAAAGCCAATGAGACCATACGCTATATCAATCGATGGCCAAGTCATACCATATGTCAGGACGCACAGATTTCTAGGCGTATTCATTGATAGAGACCTCTTCTGGGGCCCACATGTGGCCCACTTGAAGAAGCGGCAGACAGAAATTGCTACCTTATTCAAGTATCTCGGAGCAAAAACCTGGAGGACTTCAGTATATGCAATGATGCAATTGTACAAGACGCTTTTTCTTGGCTATTTGCGCTACAGTTTGCCTGTGTTGAACAACACCTGTAGAACCAACATTCGGACTCTCGAAAGCATCCAGGCTATGGCTCTGCTAGTTTGTCTGGGGCTACCGCGATGTTCATCAACAGCTGAGACAATCAAGATCGCTAATGACTACCCGCTAAAGACGCATATCATGATGGAAGTGCTCAGAGCCCACGTGAGGCATCCTACTCGTGCCCCTGCCCATCATCTAGCTTCACTGCCAGAAGGCCGACCTCGTGCCTCATTTTGCCAGACAGTCTTGTCATATCGCACACGCATTCCTACGGGATATACAACTCCATCGAGGATTTCAACTCCCCCATGGAGTATGACCTATGCACATGTTGAACTGACGGTTCCAGGCATAGGGTCAAAAGCCCGGCTCTCGTCTCCAGTGCTAAAGCAGCTTTCTCTTCTCTTGTTATATGAGAAATACAGTGAGCATACTCATCTATATACTGACGCTTCAACTAAAGTGGATGGGTCTGCAAGGTCGGTGATCTTTCCTGCAACAGCGACAACGGTGAAGTTTCGTTTATCCCACCAGACATCATCTACAGCTGCGGAACTTGCTGCTCTACGTAGCGCAATTCAAGTCATTAAACACCAAGAAGCCAAAAAATGGAGCATGTTCACGGACTTTAAGGCAGCACTACAGTGTTTGATATTCGCCTTACGCCGGGGACCTCAAGAACAACTAGTGCTAGAAATTAGAGAGCTGCTTCACCACCTCTTCGACGAAGGACACAGAATCACGTTTCAGTGGCTTCCAAGTCACTGCGGCATATTGGGCAACGAACATGCCGATGCAGCTGCCCGATCAGCACACGAAGATGGTGAAGAAAAATCTATACCAGTTTCAAGGACTGATGCTGCAATGACCATCCGAAAAATTGCTAATGCAGAATTAAAATCCCTGTGGAACACCGAGTGCTTACGGCACACGCGACTGCGTAGACTGGACACGTCTCGTCGACTCCGGCCTCCGTCTGGACTCTCTCGACTCGAGACAACGGTGCTTTGCCGACTATGGCTTGGTGTCGCCTTCACCAAAGCTTTCGCCTTCCGAATCGGCATGGAAGACAGTGCTGCTTGCGGTCATTGCGGCAGCGATGAAACTATAGAGCATGTTCTCTGCCACTGCCCTCGTTACAGCGTGCAAAGACGGCAACTAGCTGCTGCGTTAGCTCGCCTTGACGACAGACCTTTGTCTGAACAATCAGTGCTGGAAAGACGACATGATTTGTGTGCTTACAGAAAATCAGTGAAGGCCCTACTGAAATTTTTGCGTGGCAGCGGCCTATTGTATAGACTGTAGCACTCCAGCTCCCCCCCCCCTTTCTTTTCGCGCGCGTCTATTTCCCTCTTCGCTTTCTTTCCAATCTTTTTTTCCCCATTCCCCCTTCCCCTAGTGCAGGGTAGCAAACCGGATGCCCCATTTTCTGGTTAACCTTCCTGCCTTTCCCTCATTTTATTCTCTCTCTCTTCTGTCAGATAAAATTTTCTATTCTGTGTCAGATTTCACATAGGTTGAGGTTCTTTATTTGACATTCATCAGGAAAAAAGTTTTCTACTTATGGGGGGGCTGGCAGGTATTCCAATTAAGTCCAGTTTAGCGTCCAGTGAACAAGTGCTTTGTACTAAGGAGTCTAGTACGTAATGAAAGAAAAAACAATGGGCGGCAAACACAAGGCCTCAACAAAATATCTGATGTTAATTAGAATGAAATGTGCACCCGTGCATTGTCAAATTTTTAATAGTGAACGAACAGCCCAAGATAAATATTGGCTGAACGGGAGAACGTTAGGCGCTCCTCTTTACGATGAGCTGATTCGTGTTGTTTTTTTTCAGGCAAAAAGACAACAGAAGAAAAAAAATACCTGAAAGGAAATGAGAAAAAAATATTTGAACTGTTATTCCTAACATTTTTTTCTTTTTTTTCCCTTTTGACCTTTGGTTAGACATCAACGCTTGGCGTGGCATGGTTCACGGAAGGTCCCCGCTGTGTTCAAATCATTCGCATGGTTGTCCGATTTCTTTCGAGCGGCTGGCTGTCCTAGGCCGCTTTAGAGAAACACGAAAAGAACATAAGAAAGATTGCGACAACAAAAGAAGATGCGAACATACGAAAGAACGATTATATGAAATGGCACGAAAAAGGCTCTTTTACAAAGAGTAATAAAAGTGAGTACATCTCAGGAAAAACGTCAGTGAAAAAAAAGTTAGATGAGGGACGTACCTCGAAGAAATGTTCCCTCGTCGGCAAAACTTGCCTTTCTCGGGGCCTTTTACTTGCATTTTTATCAGGTGTTCGTTTATACCATGCGAACAATTATGACGGGAAAAGAAAGTCTCAACAGATGCACATGAGCTGGATGAACCTTTCTACGAATAGTTAATTAGAAAAAGTTCCTACAGCTTGTGAAAAAGTTTTGCTGGCATTTAGTCTTTGGAGACGCCACTGAAGTTTAGCGGTATTGATATGTCGTTTCTCAGCAGGACAGTCAGGAAATGTTAACTTAACGTACCCATCGTAAAGCGATCACTTAGTAAACTACATTCACATGAGCGTTACTACATCAGCTTTTATTCCATAATATTCTGTCCCACTGAAGAAATTATCAAGTACAAAAGCAGTGCTTGTATCGTCTCCTCTTGGTAACGCGTTGCTTTCTTCGCGGCAGTCTCAAAATTTTTTATGCAATTTTTGTTAAACGTCCGCTGGGCTAGTGCTACAAAAGCTCGAAGAAAGCGTCAACAATGTCAGACAAAATGAATGAAAATTTACAATATTTCTGCAAGAACGCTATTGAAAGAGCGTCAGAAGTCTTTATTTTTACAAATGCGTGCTTCACGTACACAACATTTAGACTTAGTAGGCTGAATAACAGTGCATAAAACATTATCAGGTGAAATATACTATATAATGCCATCAAATAACACCAGGACACTTAATAAATGTATGGTGCATACGCAAGACAAAGGCCTAACATAACACAGAAGTAAGAATAACTTCAAAACGATCAAAAAAAAGTCTCATATACCACAATACTACGGGCACCAAGTGTACAATACGTAAGTACACCATATAATGGATTTTCTTCCACTTTTCTCTTCCTGTTTTCGAAATCCATACAAAACCATCGTGCATAAGGAGCCCCCCACACCTGGAATACACGCTGAGAAAAGAAGACCGTGGCGCTGCCCTCTGGAAGGGCTTTTCCCTCTGTCGATGGGGCCCACTCCGCACTCTCCCTAAATATCATCTAATGAAAGTCCCCCGAGAAGGCCGGTGCATTCGAGACAAACACACTTGACGTCGTCTTTTACTTACAAGTGCAAACAACGCGTCGCCGTTGCCAGGCCGCAAAATGGACCGGATTTGCGCCGAAAAGGCTGCCCCGTGCGTATGTACATAATATAAACAGAGTAGCCTTCTCACGCTCTGTCATCTTCTCCTTCGTAGTGCCGTATGCACCGTGAAACAGCCCGAGCGAAGCATTATCGTGCAATGTACTACCCGTAATGGACTGTTAGTTAGTACACATGTACCAGGCTTGATGGAAGCAAATACTAAAAGAAAAGGGTCATCAAATCGCGGTATTCGAGGAGTTCTATAAGATGCGCGAGTGTCAATATAAAATTTTAACCAATAAGTTATAGGATGAAAATGCAGTTCCACAAACTGTAATAAAGGACCTCACAAAACTGTTTGTTGAACCAAAAGTTTTCTGGACTGAAATAGATAACTTCCAGCTCGTTATTACTACACACACACACACACACACACTCACACACACACACACACACCCACACACACACACACACACACACACATATATATATATATATATATATATATATATATATATATATATATATATATATATATATACATATATATCTATATATACAGCAGATATTTTACTAAACTACTAAAATAATGTCACTTTATGGAATGAAAACTTAATTTATTATTTTAAATAGAGTAAATAACAATATATACACAAAAGAAAAAAGCTTATAACATTGCAAGTGCCAACAGGAGTTGTCAATCGCCTGCCTTGTTGCCTTATTTACAAAACAGCATGTTGATCGATGGTCATATCTTTGAAAGAATAAACAAATATGAACGTCTATGAGGAGCTGTGCATACGACGTTTCGAAGAGTAGGTACTATAAGAAAAGCAACGAATATGCACAACAAAAAAAAACACTTCTTAATGGTGCACAAAATTAAAAAGTTTACGAGCGTGAAATTACGTTGATCTCACACGTTGTTTCACGTGTAAAAAACAAAGGAAGCACAGGCATACGAAAACGAATTAAACTTTCAGATTAACTTCCAGATTAGCTACGTTGACACGACCCCCTGGCATTAGCCGTGCAATTGAGTAATTCTGAACTCAGAACAAGCTGCAAAATATTCATATATGCATTGGCTGTGATGTAAATACAGCATCCTTTAAAGTTTTCGGACGCTTCTACGGGGCGTTTTTATTTTGTTCGGCGCCCGGTATTGAATGCGCCAGAACAATCCACAAAGAAGGCGCGTATGTCACGAGCAACTTTGTTTGAAAAATAGGCTGCACCAGTGTTTTTGTTTTTCTGAAGTTTAACACCATAAATTTACTCTTTTTCTTGTTAATTAGTACCTGCAACACATCTTTGTGCGGTACGAGCCATCGCGCTGAATGTGGCTTGGTGCTATTTCATCTTTTGGGGTAAAATTCTTCCGCGAGTTTTTCTGCGTGGATGCAAAGTCAGGAGATCGAAAGAAAAGGAAGGTCCAGCGAGAGCAATGTTGTTGACAGCCTCACACGCCCGTACCAGGCACGCTCTAACCCGCTTCGGTGCTCACACTAAAGTGAAATGACTAGACGTATCCATTATCACGTTCATAGAGAAGGAGCGATGGAGCAAAACTGAAAACGTAAGATGTATTATAAAAGTATTCAACATTTTGACTGCCAGCATACAGTTGGTTAGATCAAATTGAAATATCAATACAAGTATATTTCATAACTCTGGGTGTGCCAGAGCGATATTTCATTTTATTTAAAGACCATAGCTATGAGAGGACGCTCCACAAAACACAACCGTTAAGTCGATGTCCTATAGATTCCTCGTCCCTCTGACAGAGAGTGTGAAGAATTTAGTAAAGCTCGGAAACACGTCTGCCATTTATTGTATGCGCATGCACATTACTTCCAAGTTTTAAAATGCGCATAATTACTTCAATTACCTACACGTTCGCAGACACGCAAGATTGTTTTCGTGGACTAAAGCGAAAATTGAAGGCATCATTGCACAAAGAAGAAATAAAAATATAAACGCAACAGTGTCAGATTATTTCGGATGTGACCTACATTTTCTCTTGTGTACGAAATCAGTTTATTATTTCGCTTTAGAGCCATCTCAGCTCGTTCTT